>JAZHYW010038998.1:0-214542 GCA_037355805.1 Ixodes ricinus | reverse complement strand
TCCTGAACTTTTTAGAGGTCACCTTCCATTTCATCCTATGTTTTTGCTTGGTGATCATCCCTTAGTGCTACTCAACCGTGTTTTTGACTTTCTTAAAAAGACTGGATATATACATCAGCTCTAACTTTTGCCATCAAAACTTTAATATCTCTTTCCTAGTATAGCCGTCTTAAGTAATTTTGTCTGGCGCAATATAGCCAAAGTCGCTCTTGCGCCATTAAACCCCAATCATCATCATCATCACCGCTAGCAGACGACAACGTTGTCCGTATGGTACTTCCATCTCGCGGTAATCGGGGAAGCTAGGGGTGGCCGCTTGTATCGCCTCTCGGTAGATGGCACTCAGCAATCCCGCAACCTCGTAAGATCGGCACAAGATTGATAGAACGAAAAACTTTATTCAAATTTAAACTTTTTTGTGACGATAGTTGCTAAAAAGGGCTTTCGAAAATGTATCTCCGATACGGTTGCAAGTAGGGATTTCCAAGAAAAGTGAACCATGTGTTTCGACCCGGGTAAATAAACTATGCATTGCAGAGTGCTCAAACTCTGTGAAGCTTTTTTCTATGAACCGACGTCCACCTGAGCCTTATTTCGTCAAAACAAATAATGACACCGTGGGCGCCTGTACCATCTGTTTTAACGAAACAAACTTGTCAGTTATATATATGGGCGGGGGATATATATACTTTCAGTTATATATATCCCCCGCCCGAGCGTTCATAATCTCATTTCTTGTTTTGACGATATTAGGCTTAGGTGGACGTCGGCTCACGGAGAAATTTCATTTTCCTCAATTAACCTTTAATCCAGGCAACGCCATCTTCTCGAACTTTCGCGTTTTATCTCAACACCTAGTTTCACATTCTTAGAGTTTGAGCATTTTGCGATGCATAGTTTTTTTTACCCGTGCCGAAAAACACGGTTCTCTTTTCGCTGGAACTTTCTGTACATATGCAAGCATTTAGCGAAGTTATGACCTAGCATACGCTATCCTAACCTAGGAGCGAAAGTATGTAGGTGGCTGTTTAGAAAACATCATAGCCAAAACCCTGAGAGAAGGAGAAATAAATGACGGGACAAGACGACACAAATCGGCAAAGATCGTCTTGTCCATATTTTATTTTCCCTTGTCTCGGGGTTTGGCTTTGGATTATTCATTCACTCATTCTTTTTTATTGCAAATAATACGTGGAAAATGGTCAGTGGTCACCAAACTTGTACGGAACTTGGGAACTGTGCATTATTACATGGGAGCACTATCCTGGCGGCTTGGTCAAGTTTTGTGGCTGCTCAGGACAAGATTGAAACAGCCTCTCTTCGTCGTGAGCAGAAAATAAAACTTGATCAAGCGTGAGAAGATAGTTCTTTCATGAGATAGTTCGCAGTTCGAATGTTCCGTGTAAGTTTGATGACCACCGCGTACATTCATCAGGATCAGCAGCCAGTGGCTAGTCGTGGATCCTTTCAAAAGAAATACAATACAAATAGAAAATTCAGTGCGTGCACAAAATATACAAACTGAAACACCTAATTTTTTTTAAAGGTTGATATTCTATACACTTAATATATTATTTACAAACATAATACACACACATGATGATCCACAACCAATAATATATTCTGATAAGAAAATCTGCGCACCTTCATAAAAAAGTAGATATCATATAACCCAAACACAGAATACGCCATTCTAGTTGAACAGCGGAAGCCCTTTCTTCCCGGGGCTTGACGTCATATTAGGAGTTTTCGGCGCCTATCAAAGCAATGCACGCGCACTCTTGCTATTTTCAAAGAAGGTCAGTATATGAGACGTCACGACTGGGGTCAGTGCGGGGAAATATACCTGGTAACCTTGCAATTGCACGCGCTGTAAAGCCCCTCGGTGTGTTTGCGTTTGTCTTGCAAGTAGCGTCAAGTGCGCCAGTGCACGAGGCCCGTGTCTCGAGCGGTCCCTGGAAGCAAATGGCGGAGCAGCGCTGAAACTAGCGGCCCGTGGAAGCGAATGGCGGCAGAGCGCCCGTTCGTGACAGGTGTCTCGCGCGTTTCGACAAAAATCCTTGGCGGTACTTGAAAGCGTAAATTTTATCCAGCAACCACATTATGCATAAAAATCATAGTGTGGTTCCCAAAAATAAAGCGGAATGAACGAGCGCTCACCGTCGGCGCTGCGCCGAGCGTACCCAACTCCTGGGGACACGAGTGTGGCTTTCCTACAAAACATCTGGTTGAGGGCAAGATGGCGGACCTATGCGCAACTCTGCTACCGTAGGTAGCTATATACAGGAACTCCAAGGGACCCGATACTTGGGTGCCATCTATCTCCGTGCGAGTGAAGCGCTCGGTGCGCCGAACGTAATATGGTCGCCGCGTCGGACAGAGCCATCACCTAAATGTTTCTTCCACCGTGTAATAGACCCAAGGCTTTTTTCATGGAGCCTGTCGCCACAGCGCTGTCCACCACATTGACATTACTATAATGGCTAGAGATAATAGTAATAATTGGGGTTGTGTGGATATTTATACAGCGAGTCGTTGGTCAGCCATTTTAAAGTTGCGACGAGTCACTCGCTGTAGATGAGCAATTTAGCCAGTGCAGTACAACCGCTAGTCTTTAACGTGCACCACGCAGTAGTGATACACGACCACACGCCGGTACGATGCTCATCCAGATCGAAACGGGCAGGGGTAACTCTACCAAAAAGATGGTTGACCGTAGCCACATTCCTGTGCCTAGGCGGAGCTGAGCAAACGCGATCCAGAAAATAGTCATGGAGATCAGTGATACCGATGAACAGTGAAACGCGCGTAAAAGCAGCTCTGTGGTCCTCTCGCAGTTTCGCCGCTTGTTGTTTTTATATCTCTGGCTCGCTCACTGCGGGCATCCAGGCACCTGACATCTGGTGACATTTCTGTCTCTCACGTGGCGGTCCAAGTGGCACAAGACGACAAATTCAAATCAAGCTATTCTTGAACACCTGTCGCCGTTTGTATTTTATATTAGAAAACGGCAACTTGCCGTAACTGAATGGGAAAAGTTTGGGATTGAATACTGTACTTCACGTGTAATCTTTCGATATTCCGTTTTGGGGAAAGGTAATATCAAAAGATGCTTCATTATTTAATATCTCGTTATTTTCCTTAGTTGTTGTGATTCCGTTTTTAAAGCACAAAAAATAACACAATTAAAATTTTTTTCTAACGTACATTTTCTGTGCAGTTAATTGCTTACTTTTTAGTTCACTATATCCAACAGACCGTTCACGTAAATTACCTTGGACATTTGAACGTTATAAGTCGAGCAAAAAATGGTTCAATATCAGAAACGGTGGTCTAGTAAAAGTTAAATATTAAACTACCAACTAAAAATAAGCGTAATATCGAGGCGTTAAAGTATATCTGAATACAGTCTTTTAATTTAACATTAATTTTATGAGTGTAGAATACATAGAAAGGAAGTTATAAACCGCCAAAAATTAATCAAAACGGCATACATGGTGGGGTTCCACCCTAAGATGACTGCGAAATATATATCGGCTCCGGGGAAAATTAGAATAAAGACGAGCTTTTCATCTCCACAGTGGAGATGAAAATCCGTTCATTATTATATTTTTGCCCGGACCCCGTACATTTCAGTGTCATCTTAAGCGTGAATGGAGGACTGTGACGTGGAATTCGTTGCGCGCCCATGCGCCCATTGACGGCTGCTGGCTCGTGGAAAGATCGTGCGCCACTCATTATTGACACTGAAAGCTTTGGTTCAGTACCCCTTTATGCGCCATTCATAGTCAATGTTGAATATTGGCATTAAGAGTTTACCTTGTAAAGCAGAGCGAGATTTAAAGGGCTACTCCGCTCCATTTTTCGTATTTAGAAAACTATGCAGCCCTCTTCAGTATCATATAGGAAAACCCCATGTCAAATATTACGATCAAATTCCGTCTATATATTTAATAAACTGGCCAGCAAACTTTCAAATGAGCCCAGTCGCCGAAATCTGCCAACTCTAGCGTGCGACGCGAGGCGCAATCGTCAGCGCAGTCAATACGGAGTTTTCGTATATCGTTTCTGCTGTCCCGCAACGCTCTCCGCAACCCGCTACGCTAGCCGGAACTCTGCAGTCAAGGTCATCGGCGCGCAGGCGCAGTAGCGGCTGGTTTGTTGCGGAGGGCTTAGCGGAAGGGGAAACGCGGTCTACGAAAACTCCCTAATGCAACGGAGTTGGAGCGGCCAACGTTGAGCCACTACGTCAGAGGCATGTCTACGTCATTCTCACGTTTTGTTTGTTTTTACTTCTCAGAGCGAAATTGACCGATGACGTCGTGAGTTTCTCCTCCCGGTGTTGGCTCAACGGCGTCCACGTGATCACCGTAACGCGGATGCGCTAGCCGCTAGTTTGCGCTGCCCTGCGCGCTTATCGGTCTGTTTCTCCGCTCCCCCTCTCCTCTTTCGGCTTCTCTCCTTCTCCCTCTCCCCCGAGCCATCACCGTCCACACCATGCGAAGCGACCTGCCCGCGTCGCGTGTCCTGTACCTCGCCCTTACCAACGTCACAAGACCACGTGGTTCGACGTGACGTGGCCATGCCTCTGACGACACGAAACCAATGTTGCCTGACGCAACCGAAGTTTCGGTTTCAGTATCTGCTGATGTTTCAATTAAGACTACACAAATAATATTCCACATTTAGCGAATCCGAAGACGTAGAGCTGTTTAGTAATGCTTTGTGAAATGGAATCACATGTAAGCGTAAATTTTTCGGAATTGAGCGGTGGTGCCCTATAATATGGATAATAATGGATATACTCGGAGGCGCTATCCCATGGTTCCGTACATTTTGTAAAGGCATTATTCTATTAGAGCGAAACAAAAGTTCGGACGGGGTGCTATAGAGTGTACAAAATGCATTATCCCAATGGCCCGCTTCTGTAACTTTATGACAGGTTCAATATATGTTTTGTAAGTAAACTCCCATGACTCAACACATTATAAGTAAGGTGCGATTGAAAAATACTGAAATAGATAGTTCTTAATGTTTCATTATGAAAGTATCTCCGCGTTTTTGCTAAGACAAAACATGAGTGTGAACGTTTTTGTTGGTTTTTCACAAGAGGATTTTAATTGAGTTAGTATCATCTGGTGAGCGCTCTTTCCTGTCCTGCTGTCTTCCTTCCTTGTCTTTGCGCTAATTTTAATTGAGGTTTCTAATTAAATTTAGAATATTCTTCTACATCCATGTGCGAGACTGCATTGACCGGTTGAAGCTCATTACTACCGATACATAGACGGCAAGGAAGTTCACCTATCTTCTTATGGGGAGATTGAAAGACGCTATGTTTAGATTTTGAGTAAACTTAATGAGAGTATATTAGATAGAAATAGATTAGACATCATCTATAGACAAGAAATATATTGGGTATGATAGATCCTAACCTAAACAAGAACGAAACTTTGCGAAAAAAAAGGAAAGAAATTACCGATAAAACGAACGCGACCTCGTTTGGATGAAACGGTATGTCAGTGGAACATCGCAGAGTCGACTAAGCAACCTGTCGATGAAAAGTCGTTCGATGAACTCATTGCCGCCGGTGCATGAACAAAGTAACCCGGAGCGCAAGTTCGTCTGCTTTTTGCGGAGGGGTTGCAATAATGTCAGAACGCCGAGCTCTTATTGGCTGACGGAACAATATAGTGGGTAGACCCCAAGGCACCTAGCATTGATGTCTACCCACTATCCTTTCAATCTAAGCCAATCAGAGCTCAGCGTCGTTCTGACGTCACACACAACTCCCACGCAAGAAGCAGACGACTTGCTTTCCGCACACAGTCACTGTGAGGATAAGAACGGCGACAGGATAAGAACGCGAGCTTCCTACCTTCGACAACGCTTCCGGTGTCTTCGATAGTGCACGCGCACGATCGAAGGCCGGACGTCTAAAATGGAGGCGTTTTGCCCCTCTCTCCCTGTCGGTGACTGTTTTTTTTTACCCGCCTACGACCAGCGAGAAATTTCACTGCGCGTGGAATACAAACGCCGGGCCTCCACCGTGCTTTAGCGGCGCGCGCATGCTCGAGGCTTGCGGGACGCCGAAGCACTGTCGAAGGTAGGAAGGAAAATTCGTGTTGGACCAAAATAATCCTACAAAATATTTCTTTTTCTTTTTTTTTTTAATATTTCGTACCAAAAGATTAGAAAATAAATACCGGTTCTCGGATTGTATATGTTCGTTTAACGAGATTATAACTTGGACTGCATTGCGCACGCGAAAAAAACCGACGGCGGCACACAAACAACGCCTTTGAGTGTGCAGCCAATGAGCGTCCAAAATCCCCCCCCCCCCCCACCCCTGGCCTCTAAGCAGGACCGGCGGCTTACGATGTCTGGAATTCGGCGTTTACAGATAGGCGCCTTTATATTAAGAAAGACGGGATTCTATGGGGAAGCACATTTTATATTTCGCAACCGATATTTATTTGTTTCTCTCCCTCCCTCCCTCTGAGCTTTTCGCTTGATAATCTGTGCCCCAGGGAGCCAATATCGCCTTGCCCCTTGCCTTTTTTGTATTCTTTTGTTTTGTTTTGTTTAGTTAAAAGAGGGAGGAAGCTTTTGAGGCAGGTTTTGAAAGAAAGGCGATAAAAATGAATGGCCATATAATGTTTTGTTTGGATTTTTTTTTCGTACACGGTCGGTTTGTTGTCGAAAATATTTTTGTTTTCCTTTCTTTGTTTCTCTAGGTATATAAAAGAGAGCGACACTCCGTTTCATCTCACGATGGACTGCAGTGGACGCCACGAGCCATCCCGGCCGACCCATCGCGCTGGGCTGACACAGCACATAAAGAAGGCGCTGCGATCCTTCCCTAGGGTCACGTGACACTTATACGTCATTGGATTGGTTGCGATCGCTCGTAGCATCCGCTGCGGTCCAACGTACGGAAAAACAGTGCATAGCAAAAAATTTTGTTTTGTTTTGTAGTATGTGTCGTCTTTATTTTGACACGTTTCGAGGCGACCTTTTTCATTTTATCTTTTTTTAATTTTTTTCATAAATCGGGAACCGCCCGTGAATCAAGATGAAAGACCCCCCTGGCTTTGATTTTGATTCTGGACGTCCGCAGCGTGATAAACTGTCTCGTATGAACCGGCTCGTTCTTTTCCTCATAACGAGATTGAGAGAGCACTTGCCCGTTCCCCGCGCTCGCCACCGTGGTCCCACACGGTGTGTCGCACAGCTTTTTTGCGGGCGAACTGAAACAACCCCCATAAATATTCCGATAAAAATTAAAAAAAAATAAAAAGGCACGGACGAACGCCAGCCAAAGATGACACTCACACGTTTCAAAACTGACCACGCCGTTTTTTCTTTTCGCTCGTTTCATGTGTTGTTGTTTTTTATTTCAAAACTGCAATTCAAATTTGAAAAGAAAAGTTGGTTTCTTGCCGCGTCTGGCGAATGAACACCATACCACCTATAGAAGATGAGACCCCTGGATGACGTCATCGTTAGTGGATCATCGGCCCGTCCCCAAGCGGAAAACACGTGAAAGATTTACGAGAGTGGCCTCGAATGGCGGCAGACCCGTTCATCTTGGCGTCACCGGGTGTGGCGTCGCGCTCATTTTGGGATGCTACGAGACGGGCTGGCGACAGTGCTCACCACTGTTCATTTGCGGGTGAAAAGCCCGAGCCTTGTCGTCTATAGACCTTTGCAAGTGGGAACCGCGCGCCGAGGTGATTGTATACAACACACCGTGCGTACAACGCTAGACAACGCTGCTTGTCGTACAATGTTGCCAAGCGTCCTTGCTGAAGCATACACCAGTGAGGGTAGAAAGAGACCGCGCGCCGAGGTGATTGTCGTACAACGCTGCTTTTCGTACAATGTTGCCAAGCGTCTTTTTGCTGAAATATATGCCACCGAGCGTAAAAAGAATAAAAAATAAAAGTTATTATAAAACATACAGGTGTAGTTTTCGACCGCGAAAGAGCACGAACAATTAAATAAAATACCTGAACCAGTAACAGGTCGAAACATTAGAAAAATATATAAAGTCTCAAAGCGCTCATCATAATGCGCCAGAAGCCGCATGGCCATTGCATCAACGATGGCTGCGCTCGCGGCAACTCTGATTTCTACGACGTGCTGGAACACAGGGCTGCGATCGTTCATAAAGTCAGCTCCAACCTCTACAATATCTGATGGTATACGATTCTGTGTGGATACCTCCTCATGCGTTCCGAAAGCAGTAAGTATGCTCGCTAACGCTGGCCGTCGGCCGACTACGCCAGACGCCGCCATCTTGTCATCGCGCACTCCAATGGTGCCCTTGGCCACCCCAGCATGGCGGAAACGTTACGCGGCGCCAGCATCGCTCCAAATGGCAGCGACACTAGGTAGCCTTTCTTGCAAACTGATGTATATACTCCGTGTTGACACCTTAGGAGTCGAGCGTGGCGGAACGCTATAGCACAGAAGCGCACTGTCAGAGTATGGCCGCTGTCTAGCCCACAGTGCCTCTGCAAATGTGTATGACCTTACCTAGAGACCACCAGCCACCGGGGGTAGACTCTTGGCACTGATCACTGTGTCACGACTTCACGTGACACTAAATTCCCGCCTAATTCAGTCTCACGTTACGCGGCCACGTCGTGCAACGTCACAACTTCCCCCGCCTTATAAATTTAGCGAAGAAAATTTCCCCTTACAAATACGGCGAAAATGGAAGTTTCTCAGCTACGTTTTTGCGGAAAATTTAGTCTCACGTGACGTCATGGCGTGACGTCACAGTGTCGCGTGACGTCACAACAGCTTGAGATGTTCAGGGCGTGCGTGTTGAGGATCTCAATCGTCTGATGAGCGCTGTACGTGCAGCCAATAGGACTGCGAGATCAGCCGATAAAAATGGCCGATAGAACGGATCACGAAGACGGAAGCGTGAGAAGAGTTATAAGACACGCCATGCGTTCCTTACAATGTCAGTGGCTATGCTGGCAGAAACTAATAATAATAGTACCTTTAATTCTCATCATAGAGATGGAGGAAATTGAGGGAAAATAGATGAAAAATCAGCTTGACGAGGTTCTTTCTCCCCAGAAATGATACAATTAAAGATCACGAAGATATACAGTATACTACGTATACATTCCGCAAACACATGCTGCAAAAAAAAAAAAAATGTTTAACAGATTTCAGCGGAAGAGATGTATAGAGAACATTGAAACGACACAAAAGATGACTATAGAATGCACACAAGAAAATGCGAACGCTGCAAATTTTATATAGTTATATTCGTGTACAAAAAGGATAACCACAAATATTTTTTGATGTTCATTCGAGTCTTATATCGCATTTTTATAAGAAATCTCGGTAGTTTACGGTTTGACCTTTGTTCTCCGTAACTCGTTTTGGACGGATAGACGTTACAGAACGTTCGGTTCCTCTATAGTCTATACACCACCTGTGTGCACCCATGTGCGCACAGGTGGAGCATACAGGAAGCAAACGTCAAAACACAATATCTTCGACAACTTCGTGGTCAGGTACTCGCCCATGTGCGCACAGGTGGTGTAAACAGGAACCGAACGTCAAGACAAAATACCTAAAATTAAGAGTAACCGAAATATATATATATATATATATATATATATATATATATATATATATATATATATATATATATATTTTTTTTTTCCCGAATCTAGCCGTGGTAAGTTCGACCGACCATAAAAAGGAAGCACCGTTTCGGACGTCACGTGAATGCCAGATACGGACCACTGTTTCTGTCGTATACGTCCCCTCCTGTGCTTCGTTAAACTTTTTTTTTTTTTACGGCAGAGGTCGATAATCAGACTTTAATTTTTGCATATTAATTATATAATTATACGTACAGCACTCCTGCGCGCGCCGGAACCCTGTGGTAAGTGACTGCCCTGAGTGTTCCAAACCCAAAAGTAAAAAAGAAGAAAAAAAAAGAAGTCACCGAATGGCTTCTCGCTTCGACCTGTGCGCGACATTGGGCGTAATTTGGAACCTTCGTTTTCATTCGACGATTTTAGTTTTCTTATCGAGCATTTCTTATTCACAGTTTGTTTAATTCACAATCTGAAGAATCAGCGACAGTCCTGTCGCATTATACAAAAAAAAAAGCAGTCCGCGGAGACGTTCAAAGCAGAAATATGTGCATTCTGTCATTATGTCTGCGGATAAACTCGGCGTCTTTTGTCCGATGTATGAGCGTTGTGACTGCGGCTTTGAAAAACACTACACACAAAAAAGATTGTTTCACTTGATTCTCTAAAACACGTATGTCAAAAAAAAAAAAAGAAACTTTCATAGAAAAATAAAAATAAAATAAATAAATACGTATCTTTTTGTGCAATTTTTAGGTGGCGAGACTCAACTTGAGGTGCTTCTATCACCTTTTTTTTTTTGGGGGGGGGGGGGGGGACGGAGCGCTTGAAAGAGAGTAAGCGTTTCGGAATGGCGCTCCTTACTCGGAGTGAATCTCACGACCTAAATAATGCGCTATTAATTTTTTCCCTGGGAAAGTTTATTTGTATATAATTCAGGCACTTTTTTCTTTTTTTTGTAGGGAGAGTAGTGTTTTTAGTAGTGATTCCAAAACAAGCTTCTACCAAATGTTAAAAAAAACGTGTTTTTTTTTTCTTACCGTAAAAATAAAACAATGCATAGCCGAACGCTGATTTTCTGCCCAAATGCATTGCTAGAAATCCGAACCAAGTGCCAAAGTTTCAGAACTAACCGTGTTATCTCAGTCAAAAGTTATCATATATTGTGTGAAAATGTTTACAGGAAACTGGGGCATGTTTTTTGTCCGGTGATGGTAACTGGCGCCATTCAGGTTTATGAATTCGAGGGCTCCATCGGTTGCCAATTTCCCATTGAAAAGTTTCAGAAAAGTGTTGGGACGTTTAGAGGGGCGAGGGCCCTGCGAATAGGGCTATAGGACTGTTCGTCGATAAACAATTTGTAGCAAGCCAATTCGTAGCAAGTCAATTGGTATAGCAGGGCAGTTCGCCACACAGGGCACTTCGTCATAGGGCACTTCGTCGCGGTGACAGTTCGTCGGTCTATTGAAAGGAACTTTGTTCTATCGTGCCATTTTTTTCTATAGAGTGCTAAGCATTGCTCCCAAATTAAAATCCACGGGTGAGATGCTCATTGACAAAAATGTTTGGAGTCTTTTAATGGCTGGTTAAATCGCTGTTATTTTCGCAATAGACGCCGCGGGACTCCAAAACAATCCGGGTACGAGTTGTCCCGGTAACTATAATCCGAAGACGGCGGCAAATATGCAAGTTTGTCAAAACGAATTTATTTATAAATGGTCACCCTACCCTATAGACCTTTTCTTGCTTACTCTCGCCCCCGACCGCCAATTAGGCATATCCGGTATGGGCGACGGAAAAATATTAAAACGTTTCAACCTGCAAATAGTAACAAAATAGAGGGGAGGCAAAACGAGAATGTGTGACGGTTACGCTTTTCTCCTTAATGCATTCTATTGGCGTGGCGATGGCAAAACAATGTTTTCGCCCATACTGGAAGTGACGACAATTCAAGATGGCGGCGCTCTTGAAGCAAGCGGTCTATAGATGTATCTGCTCGTAGTGAAATGTTTCGGACGCACGCCTCGAGGATATCTCTGCTCTGGTTCCGTCGTGGCGTCGAAGAATTGTTTGAAGGCGCTTGTCCCGGGCTTCTTGCTTCCTCTACACCCTTGTCAAGACGACTCCGCCTTGCGGTTTCGCTCAAGCAATAAACGATACAGCTTACTAAACAACGAAGACGGAGAGATGAAGTACCGAGGACGAGCGCTTTCGGCCAGTGCCTGCTCTTACTTGAGCGACTCCAGGGACATCCAGAATATTCGGCGATGTTCAACCGACGTTGTTCTGCAAAACTATGTTAGGACCATTACATAATCATCGATTAAGAAAATACGCGAGAATTGGACTAAGCAAAATACATACTTATCAACAATTACCTGCATCCAATAGTGCCACGCCTCTACACTGTTGTTAGTAGTAGATAAAGTGTACGGATTCACAGAATAGAAGTATATCGGATGTCAGAACATGTTTTTCGATATTCATTGTTCTCCGATATCGGGATATCCGGTTTCTGTCATCAATCCTATCTACGATATGGATATCTGGGTATCTAGTTGCTGACATCCGACACTTGTTCGAATCCGCACACTTTATCTACTAGTGTTGTTCGTTCGCGGAAATCCGTCAAGTGTCGACTCTTAGACAGTCCACAGTTTGGGAGGAAATTGTGCCGAGCAGGCGGCATTTAGACGTAGTCGCCCGACGTACGTGTCCTCAAAGTAGTCGGCAACCGCGATCACCTCCGTTGGAAGGTCTCCCAGCGAATCTTGGAAGGCTTCAAAACTGTTATCGACAGGGAGAAATGCCAGAGCCGGGAGCATCTTCATCTAAAATGAGAAATTGAACCTGACTTTTGAGTACACAAACCGAAGACCGCGATACTGGAAAAGTATAGAAAAAGGGGATATGTTTAAAAGAAACTAACTTTGACTGCAAGCTCCTCGTCGGTGCCGTATCTTTTTCGTTTTGACAAACTCGCTTATTTGCCGCTGTCTTCCGATTAGTTATTGGGACGACTCGTACTCGGATTGTCTTGGAGTCCTGGGAAATCAGATAGCGTCTATTGCGAAAGTAACAGTGATTCAACCAGCTATTATAAGACTCCAAACATTTGTGTCAATTGGGCCTCACCTGAGGTTTTTCATGTGAAAGCAATCTGCTGGGCACTAAAAAATGGCACAGAAAAATAAAGCTTTTTGAATAGTTTGACGAACTGTCACCGCGACGAATTGCTCTATGACGTAATGTCCTATGTGACGAACAGCCCTGCTACCAATTGACGTGCTACGAATTGTGTTTCGACGAACGGCCTGTATAGCCCTGCGAATAGACTCAGACACGCGTTTGGTATACAGAATTGTTACTCGCCCAGCTCTAAGACGATTTTTATCCTGACGTCTTTCTTGTCCCATCGGCTTACCGCGTTTTCGTATGATAATCCCGCTTCACCAGCGAGTCAACAGTAACTGCATCTTCAGGTGTGCGTCGTTCCGGATTAGAAGAAATCTGCTCAGACCGATGCAGCAGGGTCCTCCTCGCTTCACGTGCGAAGTGTATCGACAATTAAACCCTGTTCAGAGTCAAATGAAAGTCTTTAACGTGCTCTTTTTTTGAAAATTACGAAAGTGTCATTCACGTAAGGCCCATAAAACCTTGCTGGGTGCACATTCCGCAGTAAAGCGGTTTCCTCCCATGATCCATATGACAAGATTCGCCGTGAGTCACAAACACTGTACTACCCATTGGACAACCGTGAAAAAATGTAAGGGATTACAACGAATCCGGTACGTAAATATGTAAGGAAATAACTTTACAATTACTCTAGCAAATATGTAATTCATCCGTTACTAAATTACTGATGAATGTAAGGGATTACAAGTAATTTCGTTACTTGTAGCGGATTACGTATACAAGTCTGGGAATGGTGTCTGAGCTCGTCTCCGACTGGTGTGTTTAGCGTCCTATGCTGCCCACACATCGAAAGTGGTTCCGAAGTGGCAATAAATGACGTCACAGAAACCGGAGTGTAATGCTGTCGGATGTCGCGATCCTGGCGGTTGGTCGTAGAAATGCTGGCGCAAAGCGCGAGCGAACGGGAGTGTCGCTGTCGTCACGGCGTCCCAACTCCCGCCTGCCGAAGCTTCCGTGGACTGTCACACTGGAGAGCGACCTGCAGGAGAACAGGCGTCTGCCACGTACACCACAGCTGCTGGGACGCCGCCAGGATCGCGACCGGTGACAGCATGACACGTCTATGACGTCATCAGGCGGAAATGGAGGGACTATTTTTTGGGGGGACGAGGTAAACACACCAGTCGTACACGCGTTGCACGCACCATAGTATAGATGGTGTTGGCTCAGCAGCGAGGTCGCCATAATGACAAATTTTATGGCGTCACTAAAAGCCATGCATACCGTGCAAACCTCGCAGAAACGTCAAAAAAAAAAAAATACCGCCAAGTTTAAACAGCTTTTTCCCTCTCCCATTTTAAGACGCTAAAAGGCTCCGTAATTGATTGGATAAGAATGGCTCATTAATATTATTACCGCGACGAGTCTCCGCGCCCCCACCCCTTTTCTTCATGGAATGCCGCTCAAAATGCAGCACAATGTAATGTCTCCGCCTGCAATATTTACTCGTTCGTAAAATTAAAAGAGAACAACAACGTTATTACGCCGCGGTAGATTGGGCTTTGTTTGTTTTCCTTATGTATGTGTATGTGTATTTTTAGAGGAGCTGCCACTGAAGCTAAATTACGGTATGCAAGCAATTTAGTGACGTCATCGAGCTCTTTCAATGTGTTTTTCTTCTCTTTGTCTTTATTTGCCGTTGTCGTACTTAACAAGCAATATCGAACCCTCCTAGAATGGCGTCTGTGTACGCACGTATTCGAACCCTAAGAAGCAACAATATAATTAATGCGGGTTACGGGGAAGGGGCCGGAAAAGGGGGGGGGCACGAACGTAGAACCCCTATTTTATTGGCGACCGCGGCGACGCTACAAGATGCTTTAGCGGCGTTAATCTAACGCTGAACACTAATTACGAGGCCTTCATTAATTAAACAACCGCAAAAACCGAAACAAACTAGCGCGCGCGTCGTCTTTTGTTTATTTGTTATTATTCTTTTAGATCTACTCCGTGGAAGGCGTTTGAAGAAGTGGTCCTTCAAATTCGGGCCAGACATATAGGTAACTCGTTACTAGTAACGAGTTACTTCTACCTAGTTACTTTTTCGGCAACGAGTAGCGTATTTAGTTGCTTTTTTAGAAAAGGAACGAGTAAAGTAACTTAGTTACTTGTAAGGCCAAGAAACGAGTAACGGTATTTCGTTACTTTTGAGCAGTGACGTGTCCTCAATGGGCAAATTTCCTTGCTCGTACACAAACCTAAGTTTCAGGAATGCACCAGAGTATCGATTCTTTTGAGCTTTATTGTGGATATATATAATGAAGGCCGTAGGACCCTTGAGTTTTTCCTGAGAGCCCTGGAGATTTCTAATAAATTCCAGAGACATTACAATTTTGACTGTTTTGAGCGCATTCTGAGGCAAAATTAAATTTTCTTGGATGATAAAAATGACAGAACGAACTAAAAGGCACAAAACGTACTAGCGGTGTTTCCTATCTTAATGTTAAGACCCCGATGGGAAGCCTAAATATCTTGGTATTTGCGCATTTGTGTAAATAGATTTGAGGGGAGCTTTCGCTGGGTTTATTTTCAATGGGTTCAACGAGACTGCGACACCAGCATCAAATGCCTTCTAGCCAGAGCAGGACTTCTTCTTCTGCCTCCTGCGGAGTGCAGACTTGTATGTGCAGCGTTCCACGAGATTATCCTGTAAACCCTGACGGCCCTATACCGCCTCGGCGGGGCCCTTCCCAGACTTCAGCAGTTTGGAGAGTCAAATCGGCGGTACGCCCACAACCATATAGCGGACCATGACAATAATTTCCCGGCCTTGTTTGGAACCGTACTGAAGGCACCCACCGGCAAGCTACGCGCCGACTGGAAGACCCGCGCCATGAATCAGGGCATCCCGAAATCCCTACCTGCCCCGGGGGCAGCACAGGAAACGCCAACCAACCACCATTACCAGGTCAGACAATTTTCGCCTTGGTTTTACAGCAAGGTAACGTATTCGTTTCGACATGCGCAAGAGAACGCCAGACCATAGAGGAGTTCATGAAGAACAAAGCAATGATAGAGGCTTTCCCCGCAAACAAAGACGCTGTCCAAGAATACTGGAAGAACTAACAAACAAAACAAATCGCCGCCAACGACTCAAAATGACCTGACAGGGAATGACATGGAAGCAACCCAAGTCACCACGCCAGTTAGACCTAGCGATACAGCACCGCGCAACACCGAAAAAACGGAGGAAGTCGGATGGGAAGTGAATTATGGAAAGAAGCGTCGCAATTTCACCTCGTACCAATCGCGAGAAAGTACGCCAGCTGAGTGAAAATCCCCGACACAAACGGTAGTACTGAAGCCAACTTGCAAGGAAAGCGTGAACACCTTCACCGGCAGGGACGTTTTTCAAGCCGCGGAGAAGGCGGGAATTCAAAACAAAGGTGGAATCTCTGTTTAACTCAACGCTAAATCTAACACAATTGCGATAAACACGAAGAATCCGCTTCTCAGAAGCAAACCCCTTGCCGTTGGCCAAATCGACAAAAACGAAAGAAAGCTACGAGGTAAAGCCATATATGGCACTCTCAAGCAACCAAGTACGCGGTGTGATCTGCTTGCATGGAAGGAATTGTAGCATGAGGGAATCCGTGGTCCAAGAAACCCCGGATTCCCTCATGGAGGAGCTCGACTGTCGAACACAAGATCGTCGCAGCCCGACTTATTGGACAATCAGGCAGGACGATTCTTCTACATTCGAAGGGAAAGCAATTCCCAAGCACGTACGCTTCCTGTGCGAAGTTCTTAGCGTGGCCGTGTACTGGCCCCGACCCCTCGTATGCTTTACGTGCCATGAAATTGGACACAAGTCGCATGTTTGCCTGAGCACCACAAAGCGCTGCGATAAATGTGGCCACATACACAGAAACGTGGTGGATTGCGAGCTGCAACCAAAATGCAACCACTGCGACGGCCCTCACGCCGCGATAAGCAACGACTGCCCCAAGAAGCGAATTCCCCCGAGAAAATCTCAAATGAAAAAGTCGCAGGTACCAAGAGCTTACCCAAAATGGGTACTGGGTGATCAGAGAACAAAGATCCGAAGACAGAGAAATAAGGAACTTCATCCGCACAGGGAGCGCGGTCTTCGCCGCCTGAATTCTTTACAAGCACGCCCCTCATGACGTTCGAACGGAGCCAAGAGAGGTCTCCGCCACTTGACATTCTCACGGCAATAAGCAAGCAAAGAAACCCAAAAATGGGAAATATCAGTTGCAACTCGCTACCACAACGAAGTAACGCAAGCTACGAGAGAACGTTTGCATCACAAGAGGAGCTCATGAACAAAATAGAGTGTACCTTAGAGGGCATCATGCAAGCACTACACGACATTACTAAAGTAATGAATGGATAAAAAGAAAAACTCTGCCACAAGAAAGCAACCAAAAAGAAGCAAAACTCCTTGGATATTACAATTGGATTGCAGGGGCTTCCACAACAAAGCAGCGGAATTCAAGGAGAGGTTAGACAAGATAGGAGAAAACAAGCCGCACGTCATATATTGCTACAAGAAGACGACACTGAGAATCTTAATGTGAGAGGTTACACCACCTGTGCGCAACCCACAATAGGGAGTTTTCGTATACCGCGTTTCCCCTCCGCTAAGCCATTGGCAACGAAGAAACCGCTACTGCGCCTGCGCGCCTATGGCCTTGGCTGTAGAGCTCCGGGTAATGTAGCGGGTTGCAAAAGAGCGTTGCGGGACGGCGAAAACGATCTACGAAAACTCCTAATAACTCAACACTCCCGCAAAAGAGCAGATGGCAAGACCGAGAGCAGAACGTGCGGACTCGCAGACACCCTAGTACTCACCAACATACCCCTGACACAGTTGGACACTAGCTAATTATACGACGCAACCAGGGAAATCGTTGCGGTCAAACTCCACATCGGAACCCACCAGCTCAATGTTTACAACGCTTACATCCGACCAAACAACAAAGAAGGTGATGACGCCGACTGGATGGACGCGCTCATACAAGACACCACGCCAACACCTGTCGCGGGAACCTGAACGCCCGACGTGTCAAGTGGGATATAAGAAAAACAACCAATGTGGAAAAACTTGTTGGGAAAGAGCGAGCAGCTTGGACTGCTCCTACTCAACGAACTAGACACTCCGACCAGGGTCAGCTTGAATCCAAGACAAGGCGATACCACTCCGGACCTGGCATGGGCTACCAAGAACTTGAAAGCTTCTTGGGAAGCAAAACCAGACCCAATGAACAGCGATCACCTGGCCATTATCATAACGCTACGTTTAAGCGCTTCAGCCAAGAAAAGAAAATAACGCAGTCCATCAAATGGGATGATTTCCGTGCAGCTCTGTAGACCAGAGTTCTGGAAATCTCACCACAGAATCCAAAATGCAGTAAAATCGGCGAAAAGCATCTACCACGTGAAAGAAGACTCCCTCAAGCCTGACCTGCACCTGCTAAACTTATGGGCCAGCAGGTTACAGTTACTTCCGAGATACCTCAAAAACAAGCGTAATAGGGTCTCAAGGTTAAGCTAAACCTAGCCACGGCCAGGGCAAGGAGGTACACCTTGGGATTGAGTTGACGGAAATGGCGCGCACATTGAAGTTTCTTCGGAGAGAAGACAGGGCTTAAAAATGTATGCCATACGTACTGAGGCATGAGCGACAAGACCAGGACCAAATGGACGTTCTCAAACCTAGCCTTGAGGCTGGAAGTAACAGAAGGACTAGCTGAGGCTGCTAGGAAAAATTTCTTCCCACAACCCTCAAAGCCACATTCGGAGCAATGTTATCTAAATGAATACACTCTGAACACAACTTCAGCGGATTTTCCCTTCACCATGGGAGAACGAGCCGCTCTCAGCAAGGCGAAATGCAACAACGCGCCAGGTCCGGACCGAATCAGCATCACAGCGCTAAGGAACCCCCCCCCCCCCCCCACACACACACACAAAGAAATGCTGGAGCTTTTAGACTGGTACAACGAGACATGGGAGATTGGTCAAATACCCGACAAATGAAAAATCTCAAGTCATACCCCTTCCTAAACCAGGAAAACCCAACAACGATATTAGAAACTTAAGACCAATTCCCCTCGCCTCTAACTTATATAAGGCGTTCGAACGAATGGTCTTATACAGAATTAACTGGATTCTGGAGACCCCGACTAAGGTCCACCTCGATGCAGACTGGATTCCGCCCAAATCTATCTAGTCAGGACAGCTTGGCGATGATACACAAGGACATCCCAGCCTTCCCCTAACCCAACAGCCCCGAACCATCGTCGCAATCGACATCAAGATGGCTTTCGATTCAATTCCACACGAAACAGTCATTTCGGGGTCCAGAAACCGGGGGCTTCAAAGGAAGAATTATGAACTTAATCAAGAACTTTCTTTATAATCTTTCAAGCCTATATAGGCAACACCAAAGGACCGCTCACTCTAGACAACGTCGGCGTACCATAGGGAGCGGTGGTCTCGCCTATCCTGTTTAGATGGACATGGCAGATTTCGCATACAACCTTGAAGACGTAGAAGGAGTCAAATTCACTATATATGCGAACGGTGTGCTCCTCCGGGTCGCGGAAGGAACCGCAAAAGACCAAGAAACACGTCTACAAGGAGCCCTTGACATTACAATGAAGTCCATGCAGGAGTCCGGAATGAGCATATCCACTGAGAAAACCACATACACGGTGGCAGTAAATAGGAACGCAAGGAAGCTTGGGATAGGGGATACCATCCACTTGTACGTAGACGGCACCCGAATACAAAGGCAACCCAGTGTCAAGTACGTACTGGTTCTCACTATCGACGAAGATGGAGGGGCCTCAACCTTGCTAAACCAGTAAAGTCCCAATGGAAACAAGGCCTCAACCACATCAAGTGGGTCAGCAACAAGGCATGGTGAGTAGATGAAGGAACCCTCAAGCTCATGGCACAAGCGCTACTTGTATAAAAAATCGCTATACGGTCACAACTATCTCCGCCTTATCCAAGTACAGAAAGAAAAACTGAAAACCGTCAACAAAGCATCAATGTGGGTGGTCACCGGCCTCCCGCAATTTACCCGTATTTCCTAGTATTTCCGACCTGCAGAAAGCAGCCCAGATCAACTCTATAAAAGACCTGGAAGAAGAAGCTCTTTGAGTCAGCGACTTGGGCTTCAAAAGGCACACACAGGAAGAATAATTCTCAACATCCTGGGTTAAAGAAGCTTCCTAATACCAAGCATGGCACTCACCCCTCCCCGTGGAGGACGAAATGGTGGTGGACGTCAAACCGACGCCACAAAACCAGGGCAGGGAAAACCCCAAAAGGAGATAGAGCGCGACGAAAAGGCACAAACGTGAAATAGATGTGACCGTCAGGCGGGAGAATACCGAGCTCATTTACACGGACGTCGCACGAAACGAAGACAGGACTGGCGTGGTACTCGGCTAGAACCGGTACCGCTGTAAGCACGTCCCCAACAGCAGGAGCGTGAAAGCAGCAGAACTGCATTGCCATCCTATGGGCACTCGAAGACCAAAGCTTGCAAGACAGACCACAATGCATATGCATTTTCACTAATTCCCCAGAAAGCAGTAAGAGAAAGCAGAAGGATAGACAGCAAAAACAACCTTGCAGAGGAAATCAAGAAGGTGGCAAAGATCCTCAGATCCAACGGAAATGACGTCAAAATTGCACGGATACCGGAACATCAAGGCATCCCGGGCAACGAGGAAGCCCACGAGACCACGCGGAACGAGCTACAAGCATACTGCTCCGCACAGGGTCTTATGGACCGCTCGATCCAAATCTCACCAACAGGACTAGACCCAGATGAAGTCAAAGAAGCCGAAAGAAGCGAAAGAAAAGCTCGGTTGGCGTCCCTTTTGCCTGCGGAGGACAACCCACTCTTTACCACGGTATTTCACGTGGGAAAAGGTATGCCTTCGTCGCATAGCAACGAACACGGCCATTACACCAGTGCCACTTGCCACCTGGTTCGGACCTCCAGCGCTACCTTTGGGAGGAGAATCAGCCTTCGGCCACGCGTAGTTTTTTGCAGTAAATAAACAACTTCTAATTTTTTTGCGGGAAGAGGGGGGGGGGGGAGAGACACCCTGTATATTTGACACATTTTTGGGGGACGTTTTAAGCAGTGACCAACTCAAATCCTTTCCATAAAAAGACACCTCCGCTCCAAAAAACCACTTGTGCCAAAAGATAAAAAAAAAACTCCCGTGTTCTTTTTTTTGACGCTCCTTAGATATTTTTGAAGTTTATTAAGAATTCGCCATAACTGCAAGTTCATAAAGCACGCGATCTTTAAAGCGTGAATAGACCATTTGCTGTCTTACCCAAGCATCAAGGAAAATGCAGGGATTGGTGTTCCACGCGCCACACGCGCTCGCCTTTCCTGTATAAAAGATTCGAAGTAAATAACCAAAAGAAAGCATTGACGAACGCGCGTGCAAGATGCCATTTGTTTTAGGTTTTTGCTTTGGAAAGTTACTACTGCTGAGGCCAGCACGTGCGGCGCGTGGAACACCAATCCCTGCATTCTCCTTGATTCTTGGGTAAGACAGCAATAGGTCTATTTAGGACGCTCAAGGTCAGAGAATTAAGAGTGCGCGAACAGTCACACACGCCGCAGCTTGAAATTTTTGTTTTTTAGTTGCTTTTTTTCGAAAGTTTTTTTTTTTTTTTTGTATTAAATATTAACGGACCTTATTCTGGAACCTGCTAGAACGCAGCATTTCTAAGTAACTATTGTCGGTACCTCCAGCCGAGTAGTAAGGCTATTTACGGACGTCGCGAACCCGCCGCGGCATGCGTTCGACCAGGTTCGACGCTTTCGAACTTCTAACGCAAAGTTCCACTAGAGTTCGACCAAAGTTCTACTTTCGTGCGTATGCCCGAGAATTGAAAAAAAAAAAAAAGCTAAATAAACAAACGAGCTTACACCACTTGGCGGATGACGAGTGCAATATTTATTGGGCATGTAAAAAGTACTGAAATCAAAAAATAAAATAAAAAATAAAGGGCCTCTAAAGTTTTGCAGTGCACTTGGCCTGCCAAAGCGAATATTTTTAGGTCGCGTTTTAATTGTGCATAATGACGCTCACCCACCTTGCTCACGGATGCCATCCGAGAAAAATGACAAGAACAGAGATGCTGAAAGAACTGCATATTTATTTTATTGATCTTTTTAGTCCTCTCTGTCGCTTTTTACCGCACATCGACAGACGCCATGCATGGGTAAATTACTTTCAAAATGTAATTTAATTACAATTACAATTATTTTGCTCCAAAAGTAGTTTAACTACAATTACAATTACTACTACGCGAAAGTAATTCATTACAATTACAAATTACTTTTAAAAAGTAATGCAATTACTTTACAATTACTTATTTCTGAGAGCTACCCACCTTGGGCCATATAACTTTAAACGAGTTATATGGCCGCTGTATAAATGTCACGTATTGTACTTTTCTTTTATTAAATTTGTTAAATGAATTATAGAACTTAACAGTTTGGAGTAATGAACTCCTGCATTCTTATATTCTCAATAAATAAAAATAAATTGTTATTATATTTTTATTTTATTTTAAAACAAGCTCTTGACAGTCTAAAACCGCGGTTTGTAAAGTTTTGGAATCTCGTCCAATCAGGTTGAGAAACGGTTGAAAGGGTTAGGGGTTGGAGCAAACAGTAAATAATGAAAATTTATGCAGAAAGGTAGACGAGGATTGGGAGAGGGAAGAGCAGTGTAGCAACAACGGTTGGAAGTAAGGTGGGGTGAGTCGTGTTAACGAGACCTGCTGCTTCTTCGCCTCGATGTTAGAGTAGCACAACTTACTGTAAGTGGTACCAACAGACAAGCTAGAGTAGAGGGACGTGAAGAACTCATAAAGAAAAGAGAATAATTTCATGGACAATAAAATCCCCAACCTTGACTGAAATATGTAAGCGAATATGCTAGCGACGAAGACGCGTAAGGAGAACCTCGAACCTCCCCGCCTCGACCGGATGATGTGATCGGAGCCCAACCAGCTCGACTTCGAACCCCGATGCCCCCTGATGGGAATGAGAAATAAGAGAGACCCCTAGGAACACGAGCAACAGGAAGCGAACGAGACGAAGAGACAGATTTCAACTGCGATCCGAACGAAAACCGACGTGAATGTAGCCCTCATTTATCAAATTATTTCTCAAATTTTTCATTAAATCGTTTTACAGTTTACAAAACCGTTCATTCCGTTCTATCCCAGCCTCTCTTTCCCATTCCTCCTTTCCCTCCTTTTGAGCAGGTTGGGATACACTCTCTCCCCTGTCGCTTTGGCTGTACTGCCGTCCCCATGGTCAGGGAGGAAAAGCGCCGGCGCCGTAAAATCTTGCAAAGTAATTGTAATTGTGCCTGAAATTTTGCAATTACTGACGCTAGAAAGTAATTAAATTACAATTACAATTCCTTTTAGCTAAAAGTAATTAATTACAATTACAAATTACCAGGAAAAGTAATTAAATTACAGTAATTCAATTACTGTAATTGAATTACTACCCAAGTATGCTTGGGGGATGGGGAGAGAGAGGGGAGGGGGAGGGAGGGAGCTAAGAAGTAGGGAATGGGAAGTAGGTGGTGAGGGGAGAGGGCGCAGGAAACTGGTGTAACGTGATCATACTTGGGTAGTAATTCAATTACAGTAATTAAATTACTGTAATTTAATTACTTTTCTTGGTAATTTGTAATTGTAATAATTACTTTCGGCTAAAAGGAATTGTAATTGTAATTTAATTACTTTCTAGCGCCAGTAATTGCAAAATTTCAGGCACAATTACAATTACTTTTGCAAAACTTTGAAACGCCAACGCAACCTCCCTGAAAGCCTCAGCGCTCGCACAAGCGGCCTAGCTCTAGGTGAACAACAAGAATAAAGAGACACACTCACACACACGCACAACATAAATAGTGTCGCAATGTTTGTTGTTTTGTTGCTTACACTGCGGGCTGAGCTCAACGGCGCCGTGTAGCGCCGTCTGCTGTGCGAGCAGAAAACAATAGCGTAAACATGCCAAAATATTGAAAGAAAAAAATTGAGCTTCAGCTTTCAGCCGAGGTTGGGAATTTTAATTGTCTATGACGTTACTTTTCTTTATTTTTTGCCAGTTTTTTACGTCCCTCTTCCAGTACTGTCGCATATTTGTGTCTTTGTATTATTTTCAAGTTTATTTCCTGTTTGTTTTACTTTGGATATTAATTGCATAAGCGTTTTGGAGACTGACCTCGCACCTGTGAATATTGTCACCAATGATTCGGGAGTCCCGATTCGGTTCTTATGCATTTCTGAGCCATTATAATTTCAACTCAAGGTAAATAATTTACAATACCATGATGTTTGTATGAGACTGCGGTCGTATTAGCGCGTGTGGACTTTAATTTTATATTAACACTTGTAAAATATTCATATATAACTAATTGTCACATTTTTATTTGCCTGGCTAACAAAAGTCTGTCAACCAAATTTTTTTTAGCAATCTGGCGTCTTCCAGGGTTTGAACTAATTTATTATTATTTATTGAAAATATAAGAACGTAGTACTTCATTGCCCCAAACTGTCAAGTTCTATCATGAATTTAACAAAATGCATAAAAGGAAAATATACAACACGCGGCATTTATGCAGCGATGCTTAAGCCTCCTCAAACATTGGGGCAAGGAATGAACAAATACGTTTCATTCTATGCAACTCGTTTAGTTATATGGCCCAAGTCGGGTCGCTCTCAGAAATAAGTAATTGTAAAGTAATTGCATTACTTTTTAAAAGTAATTTGTAATTGTAATAATTACTTTTCACATAGTAGTAATTGTAATTGTAGTTAAACTACTTTTGAAGCAAAGTAATTGTAATTGTAATTAAATTACATTTTGAAAGTAATTTACCCATGTATGCCCAACGGTTCCCTCCTCATCTCCCGTCCTTGATCAGGTGACATACCAATTCAGTTTCCCCACTAAATTGAGCGGTTAAATATACGTCTTGCGACACAGCAATGTTTTGTACGGTGGTATTGGCGATAGGACCATTGGTAAATACTTTTTGTTTGTTTGTTTGTTGTAAATCTTGAAATAAACTATTTTGTAATTTATTCGTTTCCACAAATTCGAAATTTTTTAATGTCTAGAAGTCGGGCAACAACGCCCGTAAATCGAACTTGGTCCAACTTAGCTGAAAAGGTTCGAAGGATTCGCCGAACCTGTCGAACCTCGAAATTCGACAAAAGTTCGCAGCAGCTTTATTGCATATTTATGAAGGACCCGTGGCGAGACCTAAAGCCTCTTTATGGCCCCCAGATCACCGCTCTTGGCAAAGGCGGTAGCGCGATCTCTTTTAATATTTAAAAATACCGTTTTTCTTTTCTTTTGTGTGTGAAAACGCGAATCTAGTAAACCGACCAGCCTGCAATATTAAAAAGAGTTTGGGAGGCTGTAGACCGCGTAACTTAGCGAGACGTGCATGGTACTGAATAAACTTGTATGCGCGAACATACAGGACGAACACGAAGGAGTAGACAGGAACAAGCTTGTCCACTCCTCGTGTTCGCCCTCTGTGCTAACGCGTACAAGTTTACTCAAACCCTGTAACGCGCCGACTACATGTACACGTCAACGATGAAAATAAAGCTGAGGCTCCCCTTTGACCCACCGCCCAAACGTTCCACGTACGCAGAAAGCATTAGCGATATATTCACATATCCGATCAACGTGACGTCACGTTGTACCGTCACGTCACGGTGTGGAATCGTAGTGTGAGGATGACGTCATGACGCGTGACCTGACATCACGAGACGGGGGTCGCGTGACGTGACGGCCCGTCACACCGCAATCTGACACCCAACGTTACGAAATTCGAATAGCGTGAGAGCGAGATTGGAATGTCATTGCGAACGCTGGAGACTTGAATAACAGAGCGAACGTTGCTGCTGAACAAGCCCCTTCCTCAGACTCACAGCCCCAAATCCCGTCAATCAAACTCGTGTGGCTGTGATTCGGGCTCTTGCTTTCCTGGAGGCGGATCAACTAAATTTGGCCATGTACACAGATGATGCCCGGGTGGACGAATAGGAAACTACCGTCACAGAGTAATCCACACACCGCCCAGCAGACCTGTATAGTAATTTAATAAATGCGCACCGTGCACCCCAAATAAAAATAAAATATAAAAATGAAAGCCGTTTACAACTCCCTGTAACGCCGAATTAGAGCGCAGCTCTTGAGGAGGAGGGGAAGGCACGGGGGGGTCACGTGACCTCGAGGAGGGGGGGGAATTACCCTCGCCAAATTCCGCGGAAAAATTCTAGCGGGGAAAATTTTCCGCCAGATTTAACGGGGAAAATTTCTCCGCTAGATTTAACGGGGAGAAAATTTCCCGCCAGATTTAGCGGGGAAAATTTTCCGCTAGATTTAGCGGGGAAATTTTTCCACTAGATCTAGCGGGGAAAATTTTCCGCTAAATTTAGCGGGGAAATTTTTCCGCTAGATTTTGCGGGGAATATTTCCCGCTATATTTAGCGGGAAAATTTTCCGCTAGATTTAGCGGGGAAAATTTTCCGCTAGGATTTAGCGGGGAAACTTTTCCGCTAAATTTAGCGGGGAAAATTACCCATCATGCACCGCGCGGTTACGCCGACGGCGACGCCGACGGCGACGCCGCTCAAGACGGAAACAAGCGCCTAAGAGCTGCGCTCTAAAAAAAAAAACTGCGGAGTTTTAGGTTTATGAAAGTATTTGATGCGACGCAAGCCGGTTACACTTTCTGCGATGCTCCGAGCAGTGGCAGGGGAGTTTCAAAGCGTCTACGCGGTTGTGTAGGATACTCTTATTCTCTGTCTCCAGTCACAGACGAGTAAAACAAGATCGAAGAAAGACATTGACTGGCGTCTCAGCGACGCCGGTTACTTCCGCCCATTTGAACGTAAAGATTTGCTTCGCACGTAATATGGAAAGGCGGCTTCTACCACAGCCTCCTCTATACGGAGAAAGCCTGGCACATCGACGGCGGAGCCATAGGGCGCGCGGCCGCAGAAAAAAGGAGAGGAGGAGCGCGCGAAGCGGTGACCAATATGGTAGCGCAGAGCAGAAAGGGCAGAGATAGACTGCGAGCGCTTGGGTCATGAGCGGCCGCTCCCCGAACCACGTTTGTTTTTGTGTTTTCGTCACCGTCGTTTTCGTACTCCGGGAGAAACGGCTGCGGCGACGGCGGCGATTCGAAAGGGCGCTGGCAACAATGCACGATGCCGGTGGCGTCGGCAGAGTTGTCGGTGTGCCAGCGGAGTGCGCCGTTGTCGGACCATCGTGTCGTGCCGCGGAAGAACCAAACAGTTTTGACTAAGTAGTTTCGACGCCCAGGTGCCGAGGATACAAGTAACAGCGCTACAGGATGAAAGTTCGGCGTGTTCCAGCGAGCACTGCGGCCAACTGCGACGGGAAACGAAAGTGCGTGCGCGCGTCGCGAAGACGAACGCTTTCAGGCAACAGACGGGCAGTTTACGTACGTCGGAGAAATATGTGATCGGTGGCAAAGGGCCACGAATCTACACTACCTGGAGACATGAGAAGAGCTTCTTTGACCACCATCGGCAGTGGGTGGCATGGGCCGTTGTGGCTGCGTCGTGCGAGGTTGAGAAGCGATTGTGCATGAGGTGCGGGATTCGTTCTACGACTACGATGTTTACGTACCGTGAGAGGTGCACCCAAGAGCAAAAGAAAGTTTTGCTTTTGGTTCGCCGACATGCGGTGGCATGTTCGTGTGTGGTGGTGGTCGTCATAACGGTGGAGCGTGTGTGTGTTTGTTTGGGGTGGGGGTCGGAGGCGGAGAACCTACATTTAGTCGAACTGACGTGCAATCGTGCAAACCCCAGTTTCTCGTACAGCTGTGATTTTGATGTTTTTGCTACCGACAAAGCATCAGGACTGTTTGCTTAACTAGCGGCGCGTTCTGTCGCTGTCCATCGAAAGACAGTTATGGAAAATATTGCGCATTTTCGAGTGCAGTGGTTTTTTTACTTTGTATCAACGAGCTATTCATACTGTCCAACATGAGATGTACCCGCAAGGCGCATTTGCGTTTCGCACGCGCGGCTTAAACTGGCATTAAAGAGGTTTCTGAGTTGGTAACTTAATTAAGCTATTAGCATGAGAGGATAGCCCGAGGAAATGCATTAACTGGATAAGCGCGCGTGCAAAGCAGCGAACGTATGAGTGCTCGGCTCGCACGCCTAGCACTGCCTTCGCTCGCACGTAAGATCAAACGAAGTATATCTTTGACTTCGTTCAAACCTAAGGTGAAACGAAGTATATGGCCCATGAATCGCCGAACACTCCAAGCACCAGATACCGACCTTTCCGGGCAGTTCGTCGCACAACCTCCAACGCAAACGAAAGCGACGACCGGGACCGCTGCGGAGATGCGGACGCAGGGACGGCGAAGGGAAAGGGTTGACGTTGACTTTCTCTTCTCCGCAATTCCGAAAAGAAAAGAGGGAAAAAAAAGACTGTTTCTGCGTTTGGCCGCTCGCTCTTGTGTGGCGCTAGCAGTCAAGCTTCCCTCCGCTCCCGATTCCCCGCCCCTCCTCTCCTACTTTCGGCGGCCACTTTTTTTCGCGACGTGCCAGGCTTTCTCCGTATAGAGGAGGCTATGCTTCTACGGATAACAAACATCGCACATATTACAGTCAATTATATTAAAGGGATTGTCCGGTCAAATTTGGTATTCGAGAAAACAATTGAATATCATTGTTATTGCCTCGAGACGGATCGTACGTGCAATATCTGAATTTTATATGCCCCTCTGCATGAGTAATTGAATTTATGCTGCTCCAATCGTATTCTAGCGTAAACGCTGCTTTCGTTGGCAACATTGAACCTCTGACGTCACAAAACGCAAAGCGAGCATTTCTGTCTGCCTCAGCGTGCTTCGTTTTTGATGTTGTGCTCGACTTGTTTCGTGGTTGGGTGAGATTTTTGTTGCGCGGTTGGGTGCCACAACCACCGGGCAGCAACATGCGAGCCAAGACATGACGTTCCACGCTTTTCCGCGAAACGTGCAGTGACGAGCAAAGTGGATCGTCGCCGTGCGTAGGGACTAGGTTCCCGTCAAGATCGAGATCCCGCTTATGCAGCAATCATCTCACAGAAGAGAGCTACGAGCTGAGCTTTAAGCGGACAGAAGGCTCGTAAGCTGAGGTGTGATGCTGTGCCAACGATATTAAACTACGTCCATCCACTCCTCGCCCAAATCGGATCAATCAATTTGATTATGCAGCGAAACCGAAACCAACAGCTAGGCAAACAATACCAGAAGTTGTATTTAGCACGCGTGCAGCCCGATTCTGTTTCACCCGCGTGTGAAAATGGAGCGTGGCTACGATTCACCAAGCTCGTCCAAGTCAAGTGACGACATGCATTTGAACGATTCGCCGGTTGCCTTCGACCCGCGGGGAACGCCCCGCAGCCTCATCGCCGATCCAGTGGATCCGCTGACATATATACCCAGATGCTGCTTTATGTACTTAGGTGTTGCTTCAGAGGCGAAATCTGCATCCTTTGCTTTGCAAGCGCCCCTAGTTCGATCGGTGGCCGTCGCTGCTGTGGTTGCGCGAAACGGCATACGTTTTCTCGAAGCTTATGGCTGTCTGCGAGTAATTTCCTGCTAAAAGGCGTGACTTGTTTTGCACATGCTTGGGAACTGCATTAAAAGAACCGTATTTCAGTAGGTACAGCCTAGGAGACTATATAATTCGAAACAAAGTACAAGACATCCATCGACCAACGTTTGTTATCCCGACCATCCGAGAAACCTTTGCGTTTTGTGACGTCACGCAGCACCTACGGATGTCAGCCATTGACACTGGCGAAATTCGGGGTGCAGTTTCGTACATAGGCTCATGAAAGGTTTAATTAATAACGGGAGATTATATATCAAAATAAAAATGACGTTTGTCTACATGAAGGCTCCCTCGACGTAACGAGCGCAAGAACTTAAGTACTTCCGGTTTCGACCGGACAATCCCTTTAAGCAAACTAGAATGTCGAGTTGTGTGGATGTAATAGACCGATCTCACTAAGCATTCGGCGCATGCGTGACGCCGCCATAACTTTAGTTCTCAGGAGGCAGACGGCCGTGCACGCGAGGGCTCGTGCCTTCTCGTGCTTTACACGTCCAGTGCTCCAGCGAGGTTATCGCACGTGTTCCCTCGATGCATTGCGGCAGCGGTGGCGTAGTCAAACTGGCTGGTGAGATCGGTCTATTGCAATCTAGTATAAACTTGATTGATGTGTACAGATAATGAAATTTGCATTTGACATTGCGATAATCATGAACGAAAGACACTGCTCAGCCCAAACATGAGTGTAGGAGTAATAAACTACGTTAACGATTGGTTTGTCTACCAAATTACTTAATGGTAGAATGCACAAACGCGTACGCATCTACATGTTATACATAGTAGACAGAATCTCTAGGCAGATGGTGGCAAAAGGAAACATGTTTAAACAGCAGCTGTACCCTGGTTGCGTTTGTTTGTTTACCAAAAAAAAAAGCAGTGCAGCATCTGCGACTGTATCTTAGACTACCCTTGCTCTAACATTGGCAACTCTCCATGAGATGTGCGTAGCAGTTCATGCTAGCAGAAGTCTTCGCGGGTATTTTTGGCGCTGCATGTTTGTTTACATTAATTGCTTTTATATCTATCGACTGATTATTACATTTTTTGGCGCCGGTATAAGTGATTTAAATAAATGACAGCATTATAAACGTCACTAAAGAGGAATGACGACTAGAGTTAAAATTGTGTATCGGTGCTTTTTAATAGGACGATAGCTTTTTTTTTTATGTGAGCCTTTATACATTCCTATTGTGAAGAGGTTTAGTAAGAAACCTCGTAACGCAACGTAGCTTTAGAGTATTTATTTCTTCCGCTAAAATTGATGAGTCTAGCACAAAACAAGGTAACAGGTAAGTGTAGCATGCTAAGTAAAACCATTTCAAGAAAATACTAAGAAAAGGCCAAAGACGAGGTGAAAAAAGAAGACAAACGCAACACTGTTTTATGCACACATATATATACAGGGTGTTTTTTTTTTAAGCTTAACAGAATTTTTAAAAACAAACCATGAAAGCTACGTTAATGCGGTCTGCGCAGGTGAGTTATAAGGCCAGGGGGACATAGTATAGAGGACTAATCGTAACGATCAGTCGGCTAATTAGTTAAAATTTGTTAATTAACTTTTTAATTAGTGAAAATAGACATATGTTTCCAATTAGAAACTTGCTCAGCGTCATCAAAAACCACTAAATCAGTAATTTTCAGAAAGACTTTGAACGCGTGAGAAGCGTAGTAGTGCACTAAAGTTACCGCTCGTGGAGCAGGTACCAGGCTGGGGCTAGATAAGAAACGGAAAAATTGCGCGGCCGCCTTATCGCAACCGCCAGCTTTGTACGTGCTCCACGAGTGCTAACTTTAGTGCACTACACGCTTCTCATATATATATATATATATATATATATATATATATATATATATATATATATATATATATATATATATATATATATATATATATATATATAAACTTTTTTTCGGTATGATTGTTTATTATCTGGACTTGATGTACACTACATATTTGGACTGAAAGTGAGTCTCAATTTGAGTACAGCATGCCATGTATCACAGTATTAATTTAACTGAAGTAGTCAAAGGGATTAGGATACGAAAATTAAAACGTATAAATTATTCTTGAAATGGAATGCTCGTAGGCTACTTATATATACACCAAGTTTCGGGATTTTTAAGGCTCAAGTATTTGCAATAATCAATTTACAAATTTTTGTCATTTTCATCTGGCGACCAGGCAACACTGCCTAGGTTAGTCACACCGCAATACATGGGAATACACCAAATGAGGGAGTACAAGGGGATATGGGTTGGGCATCTTCCGAGAGTAGAGAAGCGATCAGTAAAGTAAAATTTGAACGAAAACTAGCTGAAATTGAGGATACACGGTGGGCAGCGAAAGTGTACAATATCTATATATGAAAAGTCTAAACACTAAGTGGACAAACCGAACCCGCAAGCTGAGATTTAAACAAATTCGACGAGATGGAGCCGATCAGAGCAGATCAGTAGAAAAGGGAGTAAAGGAAACAGAAAGGAAATTGTGGGAAGAGAGAATGCAGGGAAATCAACTTTAAAGCACACATGCAAAGAAAAATACTTTTTTTTTTAAACAGCCGGGTTGGGAAAAGGAAGTCATAAACCGAATTTCCAACGAAAAATAAATTTTTTAGAGCTATATTTACGGCGCTATACGAATTTGTAGTTGGCGGCCACGGGCGCCGCAGAAAAGTGGCCCATATTTATCACGTGGCTGGCCCCTATTTGTCACGTGGTACTTTCGCCGCTTTCGCTCTTTCGGAAGCTTCCTATGGTCTCGAAAACATACTTATTCATCTTCGTTTGAAGTGCAACAAAAAACAAAGATTAATAAGTAACTTTTAGAGCCCAAATGAAGCTTTGAAAAAGCGCAAGCAGACGTTATAGACCTGTGCGCCGGTCAGATGACGGCGGCGGCGCCCCGAAGCAGACGAACTTGTGCGGCGGCGGCGACGGCGGCGTGGGCGTTGAAGCGGCGGCGCGAAACGCTCAGCGTGCGGCGGCGGCGACGCACAGATCTACCACGTGACCAGCGGCGGCTCCCGCAGGGCGCCAACTACAAATTCGTTTTGCGCCGTAAATATAACTCTAAAAATTTTCTTTCTTCTTTGTAAATTCGTTTTATAACATACTTTTTCCATCTAGGCTATTTAAAAAAAAATGTTTTTTTTTCTTTGCATGTGTCCTTTAACAATATACAGGGCACAAAAAACAAGAAATAGAGAAGGAACAGCTGTATGATAATTCAGTGGGGAGCTCTTTTGCTGTTTGAAACTAGAACGGGGTGCTAAGAACGAAAACATACAGGGCTAAATTCCAGGAAGTAGACACTCTGTGCGACGTATGCAACCGCGAAAGGGAAACTATACACGAACTCAGCTCTGTTACGTCACGGCGCGGTGGTGGCGCGTCGGTCGCACTTCCGGTCTGGGGCTGTGGGCGGAAGGCCCCATGTGAGGCGTGTATTCCTGCGTTGTTTTGAAAGGAACCTGACGAAAACATGCCTTTTCGTCAAACCGCCGCGACTGGGGCTGTTCCAAAAGAGTCGAGAAAGGTTTGAAGATCAGTTTTCATGTTCTCGGTTCGTCCGAGAACGTGGATATGTGCCGTAAAAATGGTAAACCAGACGCCGCCGGACCACAATTGCTTGGGCGGGAAGCACTTTGGGTTGAATTCACGGATACTTGTGGTCATCAGATTTATTTGTTTTGTTCCAACATGAACGCCGGAAAACCGTCAAGTTGTACGGCCCACCTGCGGACTACGTTCAGTGCGTCTTGAAGTTCGAACGGCCGTCTGATCGTTCGAACTGTCGTCTGCTCTTTCAAACGCTTCTGCTTGTCGTCTGCTCTTTTAGACGACACCGGCCCGTAGACCAAATGTTGGCCCGGTACTTGCGATAAGAAGTAAGTGCAGGCCTCAAAAGACTTAAGTTTGAAGGTTGGTAAGCAGGCTCGACGTAAACAGTAGATACAAGGAGATGTTGATTATTGTCACCAGCGGTCATCACCGACTTGTTATGCCTGATTCACTTCGTCCGATTCTGCTTGCGATTTTCAGTATCGACGTCGACCATCTCAGCTACGGTTCACGCTTTTGCAGCCCCAGCGACGTCGCGACTGAAAATTGCGAGCGAAATCTCATCCACGATTCATCGTGAATCAGGCTTTAGCGTACATTCTGCGGCGTCCACGCGGAATGAATCGCCGCATGTCAGATTATTCACGCGAAGTTTTGCGGCGTAACGAGCCTCGTTAATTTCGCTGACGCCGCTCATGTGGTCAGACATTGCCAGGAAGACGTAGAATCAACAATTCGAAAGCGATAAAGGGCAGGGGTACTCACACTGACGCCGATAACATCGCATTTCAATGGTTTGTTTATGGGCGACGGCGAGCTTGTTGCCCACACCCCCATCGCGCATGCGCGGCGCCGGTGGCGTCCGTCTAGGGGCGCTCCGGGCGCTCCGGTTTGTTTGTAAACATGAGTTGGTGTATAGAACATGTAATTTTAAGGTGCGCGGGGCTTCGTCCCACCCTCTTGGGGGGATGACTACGGATTTGGAGGGGGCACTGGGTTTTCCGGACATGGATGGACGAATGGATAGGGAAAGAATTGCGGTAACTAAGAGGATATTGGAAGATTGGTAGAAGGGATCTAGGGAAGGATAAAAAAAATACAGATAAAAATAAGCAATAAATTCACTTTAAACGAGATTCATACAAATTTAAAAAAAAGGGTTGACGAAATGTTAGGCTAGGTGGCGCAAGCTGCCGCCCGTTACAAAGGGTATAGCCATTACCATCCATCCATCCAACCGTAATGTTGTCACAACACCCCATGGTGCCCATAAACCACGTGATCAACAACGCTCTCTCAATCTAGGCGTTCCCATGATCGCCCAAGCTCGCCTCACCGCGGTACGAGCAAAGCCGCTCACGCAACTCGGCAACCCCAACGCTATTCTCGCCCCCGGACCCTTTGACCTTTTAACTCTGCACGCACCTGCGAGATCGTCACAGTTCGTCCGTGACGATCTCTTCGTCGCTGGAGCTGGTCGCCAGTGGGTCGCGGTTCAAAATGACGAGCATCCAACATCTCTTGATAACAATCGCTTTCGTCGCTGCTGCGACCAGCGTCAAAGGCTTTGACGAAGCGAGCGATGCCGCAGACGTAATCGTCACGAACCGCGAGCTCGACACGCGGAAGGTAAACGAGGAAGCTGAAGCTCGAGACGTCGAGAGAGCCGAGTTTGTGAGTGCATGCAAGGGGACACCGACCCACGGCGACCTGAAACTATCGCGTCAGATTAAAACCAAATTTAGCAGAAGTATAGGAACATGCAATGGGTCCTAGCAGTATAGTTCTCTCATATTTTATTTTTAGCCTGTCCTAACCTGTTAAGGGAAGGACGTTCCGAAACTATTTGTCAAACAGCAGTTGTTTTAGAGTAGAGAACTTTTAGTATGCGGAAACGTGTTCTTAAACAGAAAATCTCGTTTTTGCATTTAGAATTCCTCAAATTCCCCCCTGTTTGGAGAACCGCTCCCCACCCTAAAAATAAACAAAAAGGTGTTAAAAAGTAAAAACTGGAAAAAGGATAGTTTTTCTTTTTTATGATACACGCAAGCACTTTGGTATAAGAGTGTCCGTTGATATCTAAACTTGCAAGTTGGATGTTAAATTTTCTCAGCCCTTAAGCCGACAAAGCAAGCTTAAATGTTTGTAAGTCGGCGGTCCGCTAATAAGTTGTGACTGCCTTGAGCTGAACTGGTTGGTTTGACATGCTTCTGAAGGTTAATAACACCGTTAATAACCCTCAGAGCCCGCTAATAACGCTGTCCTTGAAAGCCAGGCGACAAAACTTCCCCATTTTGGTCCTCAAACTCCATTTAGTTCTCGTAAGACACTTGGAAGGGACACACGACGGAACTCTTCCAGCACCAAATGAATGTGGAGCGCAAGTTTGTCTGCTTCTTGCAGACAGTTGCGAAGACGTTAGAACGCCGAGCTCTTATTAGCTGATTGAAAAAGCTTTCGGCCTTTCCCCTCTGGTGAAGAAGGAAGACCAGCGGAGCTGTACAATGGAAAGTAATGGCCGTCCACAAGTCGGCAAGCCAGAGTGGAAAGGCCTCCGCCATCTATGAGCGACGGCGGCAACGAGATGCGTGGCTTACCGCCGTCGCTCATAGATGGCGGTAGGTGTCCAGAGTTCGGTGTCTTCATTTCTTTTGCGGGGGACACGATCCTGGGGAAACTAGCCCTTAACAGCTCCGCTGTAACAAAAATTGTGGGTAGACTTTAAGGCATCTAGTACTTAGGTCTATCCACTATCTTTTCAATCAAAGCCAATCAGAGCTGGGCGTCGTTCTGATGTCACCGCGACGCCTGCGCGAGAAACAGACGACTTGCTCTCCGCATCTCCGCAAGGACTCGGCTGACATACTAACTGTTTTATGCAGGGTGTGCCCCGACCGCGTTTCTTTTTCGTGTCGAAGTTTATGGAGAGATTCTGTTCTTCGACGGGCAGTTTACTAACGGTCATAAGTGGGGTTCCGCGTTTTTGGATAAATCCGATAACTCCAAAAAGACACTCGCCGAGGAAAATTTCGGCAAATCTAATTTATATAAAACAAAAATCAAAATTTCGAAGTTACGATGGCAAAATATAAAGTAAAAAATATGGTATTTTACGAATGAAGTTTGTTGGAGGACAGGTCTAGTAGTTCTAAGTAAAGGCCAATTAATTTTTCTTTATCTTGTATTATTGACAAACCGTCTTACGAGATGTGTTTTTGTAGAAACTGACATCGCGATTCAGTTATTATTGGGCGTAAATAGAGACGCTAATCTTGCCGTCGTAAGTTAAAAAAAAAACAGAAAAAAGGTGGGTTTTTTTGTTTGTTTTTACAAAATGCGCCGCAAGACAGGGACAGAGTAAGGGAGACAACACGAAGCGCGTGTTTGTATGCTCAAATTTTAAACGCGTGTGGATGTGCGAGGATTTTCTATGGGAATCTCGAGTTGTTTGCTCGTGTTTTAATTCAATTAATTTCTATTTGACGTAATTACTTAGATAAAATTCAGGATCGCTCTAGATTTACGCAATTTGCACCCAACGAGTAATGCAGGGCGTTCCCGAGAAAATAGAACCGTGTTTTTTGGCCCACAGGCAGCTCAAACCCTGTGAGGATGTGACGTTAGCAGTTTGAGAACACGACGTTACCTGGATCATAACTGAGAAAAACTAAGTTTTTCAGTGAGTGGACGTCCACCTAAGCCTAATATCGTCAAAACGAAAAATATCATTATGGGCGCCCACAACATATATTTCAGTAAGCAAAAAAAAAAAAAACTCTGTAAAAAATGTATTTTTTTTTTGTTGACAAGCTTTTTTTTTGTTTTTCACTTAAATAAATGCTACAGGCACCCAGTGTGTCGTAAGATTCACATACACGAACAATATATCTTCCATATAGCCTATGTCTAAAACTACACACTGATGGTTGTCTCATGTCATAGTTATAACCGGCTGTTTCTACGCTAATCTGAAACTGAAGTAAAATTGCTCGGGGTAGCAAGATTGTGATTTTGTACAAAAACAACCACAAAAGCATAAGAGACTTTCGTTTTCTAAGAACACTTCTTAAATACTTTTGGTTGCTGAAAAAAATATGAGCAGTCTACAAAAACAAAAACTCGACATTTTGTAAACGGCCAAATTTATAAAAAAAAATATTAAATCGAATTTTATAATTTTTTTATAAATCTTTTGAGTATATTTTTTAAACACAGTTTCGTTTTTCCTAGGGCTTCAGCTATCACGTATATTTGGTTCAAAACACATCAAAAGATCCCCCCCCCCCCCCCCACAAGTTTGGTCAAATTCAAATGAAACCACCCACAGAGTTCACACCACTACTGTAGTCTCGTGGTTTACACCAAGCCAGATCTATACAACAAGTGGGAGTTTATGCAGATTAACGGTATTTCCTGTCATTCTGTAGCTCGATAGCAAAAAGAAGGCAAAAAAATGCACGCAGCAAACGAGGGACAGAGTACCTGTATACTATAGTGATAGTTCGAACTTTTCGCTTTCTGAGCATTGTCGAGCGAACTAATAAACATGCAAACCCAGTGATGAAAAATGAAAAAAAAAATATTAATCTACTTTCTGTTTACCGTACGTTTCGCAAGTGGCATTGCATAGCGACGTTCTGCTAGCTCTACCTCTACTTTTTACGACAAAAAAAAAAAAAGAACAGCTGCATTTTATGCGAAGGAACGAATTTCACTAGCTCCGCTATAACACATAGAGACGTTCTTATTCAGCACTTTTGGGGAATCCGAGCACGATGGAGACGAACAGTGAAGCCGCACTGACCACACTCAAGCCGGAACTGTACGTGGCCTCGAACCGCTGGCAATGGCGTCAGAACCTCTTGGCGCTGGAGCGCTTCCAGAAGTCCTTCAAACGGGACGCTCAGGGAGAAGAACAGTATCTCGATCTGGGGTGTGGCACGGGAGACTTCACGCGCGAGTGTCTGCTTCCCGATGTCTTCCGTGCCGAAGGATCGTCGCCGTCGATGTCTCCAAGGACATGGTCGAGTACGCGAGGAGTCATTTCGCCCATCCCAAGATTGCCTACGACGTCCTCGGCGCCGCCGAAGACGACGTGTCCGGCTTTGTGGCTCGCTACGGCCGGTTCGATCACGTCTTCTCTTTCTTCTGTCTGAACTGGGTAAAGGACCAAGCGAAGGCGCTCAAGAACATCGCACTGCTGATGAAACCTGGCGGCAGTTGTCTGCTCCTCTTCGTCGCTACCACGCCTCTGATGAGATGCCGCCAGGAGCTGGCTTTGAGGACGCGTTGGGAGAAATACGCGCAGGTGAGGAACTGCCTTCTTTTGCCCCGACTCTGTTTTCGCGTACTTAAGACCTCGATGCTAGAGTCTTCAAACTACCATCGCAGAATGCGTTTTGGAGCTGGTTCCCACGACTCCCTTCTGGAGCGCAAACCTCGTGGCATCGTAAAAGTTCAGGACCTCAAAATCGGCCAGTTGTTTCTCTACAAGAACTATACATGCCCGCAAAGGCTACATAGAGTTGGCTAACAAAATAGACACTGAAAGGAGCCGACCCGACATCAGAGAAAAACTAAAAAATGTTGAAACCTTGATATGATGCTTTTGAAATTGTTAGGTAAAATAATCCGAAAACAATTAAGCATAGACACGTCTAAAAGAAGAAAAAAATGTCCTCGCCATTAATCGTTTGCGGCGCCAATTATCCGAGCACGCCATTGTGTGAGTACGCCATCTATCGTCTGAGGCGCCAATTATCCGAGCACGCCATTGTGTGGGCACGTACCTGAGCAGCCATTGGACACGAGTGTTCCGTTAACGTTCGGCGGGGACTCGGGATCCAATCACACGCCTCGTAACCAAGAAATGGCGGCCGCCAAGGTTGCTCGATGGTCATTTGAAAAGCATCTAAGCCCGCGTTAACAGCGTGCCAACTGCATGTCATTTTACGCGTCGCATTTCATAGAATACAACTTGACATTGTGAGTTAAAAATAAACTTACTGGATTGGCTTCTAACGAAACTAAACATGTTCTTGAAAGAGGCGAGTGAAGCAGAAATCAAAAGAGTTCGAGGCTAGTCAAGAGTATGTAAATCTCTTGGACTTATTCAAATCATAGTCAAAACTTTATTTTATTTGAACTTCGTAGATATCTAAAAAGTTACTCCCCACAAATATTGCGACTTCTTGCCATCGGCACCAGCACGCCGAGGTTATAAGTGCATAAACGTTTTACGACGACTCTTTTATGAAAGAAAAATAAATGTTCCAACTATACCGGGGATCTTTTTAGAACGTATGTTCTATCACACGAAATCAAAACAATGTATGACTTTATCAATATTTTAATGATGCTTTATTTGATAGATAAACGTGTTCGCACACGTTCTTCCCATGTTATGTTAGTTTTCACATCCAGAGAAGGCCAAAACAGACGCCCGAGAAGAACATTCTTCACTGCCTCCTTTTCAGGATGTGTGTTGCCGCTCAACGTGATTCCTATCCGGAGAGCAAGTCGTCGGCTTCTTGCGCAGTGGGACGCCGAGCTCTGATTGGCTTAGATTGAAAGGATATAGTGGGTAGACCTCAATGCTAGATGCCTTGGGGTCTACCCACTACTTTTGTTCAATCAGCCAATAAGAGCTCTGTGTTCTGACATCATTGCAACCCCTCTGCAAGGGGCAGACGACTTGCTGTCCGCATATAACCGTGTGTGCCCTACAGCCGTGTCTGTGTATTCAAACATTCCAACAGGGCGTGAGGAAATATAAAGTGAACTCACAAATGAGAGCCATTCACATTTTCGTCCGAATTCGTTCTTACCCGACGCCGAAACCACTCATTCACGTATGCTTTTCTTTCAGATTTGCCAGGGCTTCGTTCCCCGAGCCATGACCTGAAAGGTACTGATGCCCTGGAATCGTACATGAAGGATCTGCTGATGACGGCTAATCTTACGCCGTCGGCGTGCGATGTGGTTCACGTGGAGTTTGACTTCCCAGATCTCGAAAGCCTCACCCGTAAGTTTCCTCTATAAGACACGTCGCGTAATCAAGGCCTTTATGACTTTATATGAGGCTTGCAAGGACGACGGATCTCATTGTGGTGGTTTCGCAGCTGACAGCTAGCGTGCCTTCTGCAACATGCATTTCACGCCGCCGATCTTGTCTTTCTCGGCAATGACCAGCAGCATGGCGCGATGACGTCACCTGCAAGCCATGTACACAAAAAAAACCCTACTCGGATAGATAGTGAAGGAGAGGAGCAGACGAGAGCGCGCGTTGACGCCGGAGCACCCGAGCCCTGTGACTCAAAGCTAGCTGCCATTGTCTTTAGTTACTCTTCAAACGCGTTCCAAGAGTGAGTAGAGACAAAGGCAGCTATAGCTTGCATTGCAGGTATGAACTCCAATTGAAAAGCACACCAGAAGCCTGGCAGACAAGCTCTACAGCCCAGAACGTATACGTTAGAAACGCTATAGGGGCCAAGGCAGTTCATCTGGGAATGTACACCGCCGCACAAGCGGGAGCACAAAACTGCAAGGTGGCTCTCTACACGGACTCAGGGTCAACACTTAGAGACCTGTGTTTTGTGACTTAGAGTCACAAAACACAGGACGACGTGCAGTCCCACCATCGACGCGCTGTACGCCTCGGCCATGCGGTTACAGAGATACCATGGACTGGGTTTCGACATCAGGTGGGTTTCTCGTGCATCAAGGGGGTCCCAGGAAACGAGACTGCCCACGGGGCGGCGAGGAGCGGGCTGTGCTATGCAGCTCTAAAACCGGCCCACCTCTAAGCCACCACCCCGTGGGGCAACCCATATCCAACGATGACGACACCGGCGGACATAACGGCCTTGAAGAATACTATCCGAGAGAAGAAATGAGTAGGGATCGGCTCCGAAGGCAACGGAAGTCGCAAGACTCTTAGGAGCCAACGTACGATCCGATCCACACAACAACAACTTCCGATCGCGGGAAGCCGTCACCCTCCACCGGATCCGAACGGGCGGGGCGATCACCCCCGAGTTATCTGTAGTATCAAATTCAGCACTCTCAAGGAAGAGAGAGCCTTACGTCGTCCCGCCCGATCCGACCTGCCAGCGTTGCAAGGTACCAGGAACCAGGCTCTCCCACAAAGTCGGTGATTGCAAAGCCCTAGGAGCACTGCGACGGACCGTGATCGAGCGTCTGCCAGTAACGGACAGACCGAGGTCTATGGCGGAGTGGGCCCGCCCGACCGTGGATACGAAGAGGAGGGCCAGGATTCTGAGAACTCTCTTGGATTACGTGTCCCAGGGGGAGCTGAGGATTTAGGCTACCGATCCCATCCGACACCTCCAGCCTGCCGCGCAGAATCTTTCCTCGTCGGCTTCGCAATTACCTTCAGAACCATGCATCACCCTTTGAAGATATCCCAGGCTCTCAGCTACCGACGGCGCACAAGCAGACAACCTGAATGTACCCGTTTAGGGCTCTCGATTTTCAATGCACGTCTATTCCTCCCTTCCTTCTAGAACATTATAGGGAAGCAAGAACGGTGGATAGCGACGACTCGTGTTTCGCCATACCGCGTCTCATGATTACGTACGCCGCAATTCAAGCTTCCAAGTAACGACGCTGCAGCAACCTAGGTGCTTAAAATCATGGCTGCTAGTTATCTGAAGCTTTTTTCTGAAATCGCAGAAGCGCTTTGCGGGCCCCCAGAAATGTTAGAACAGTCGGCGACAGAGCGAAATGACATCGTTTGAGCTCACTCGCGCCATATTTAAAGATCCAGAAGTGGCATTTTCGAATGGTAACTATCGCCAAAGGCACCCGCTTTGCACGGGCGCCAACATGGCAGCGCCCACAAGAAAAATCGGGGAAATGGAGAGCCAATAAAACTCTAAGCTTAGCTGAGTAATACCCACTTCACACGGTCAACATAAAGGTACCTTTAACATAAGTCCCTTTGCTATCGGCGAATCAGCCCGTGCTCTTGGGTCGCGAGCACACGCCACGCGCGGAAGATCGTTAATTGATTGGCCGGAGAGAACAAAGATTCCTTAGCTAAAGGTACCTTTACGGTCATGTGAATGGGGTATTAGTGACTCTAGTTTGTAGTATAGAGGGTATACGCTCGTCAGCATTCATAATACAAGTAAGGATCCTGCCCTCCTTTCTTTCTGCAGGGTCTCACCTGGCCATGAGCCCAATGACGACGTTGGTGACCGAGGAAGAGAGGCCCCTGTTTCTTGAAGACATGAAAGAGCAGGCGAGAAACTCTGGGCCATCAAGGAAGCGGGCGGCTCTCCGTTCGAGTTCGATATTTTCGTGGTTTTCGCTTCCTCGAAGGTTCTGCCATAAGCTGCGGGCTGCCAAAATTCGATTTGCCAGAAATAAATTACCCTGGGCCTTGTTTCGCTTGTTTCTGTTTAAGCGCGATTCAAATCCGACACGTATTTCAAATACGTGCTCCGGAACACGCGTAGTACCTCGATATCTTCCGGTTCTGACGTCACCGGTCCGTTTCTTTCGTGTTCCGGGTCACGTTTTTAGAGTTCAAATGTTTCAACGTTTTCCGGGTGCCCGTATCGTGACGTAGGCTCCCGTATTGTGACGTACGCGCCCGTATTGAGGGAGTGACCAACCACGGAGCGCATTTACGGCTTCTTGCAGCAATTTTTCTGTACTTTACTTATCCGGGTCACGTATCTCTCGTCGCAAATTTATTTCGGTATTCGGGCCTTTGTGCGCGCGATAGTTTCGGTGTGATGATGTGAAAATTCGCCTGTTGTTCCGCCGACGACTGCTCAACGTCCCCGTCCTTGGTCGAGCGCGTGTACACTAGTGACCGTTGAGACCGGAGGAAGGTTTTCCGTCGGCGCGGCTTGGTTCGCCAAGTTTCGTCGCCAACTCGTGGTGTGTGTGAGATTCCCTCGCGGTGGTCTTTGTGGAGCGGCGTGAAAATGTCGTGCTGACCACATGCTTGAGGTACGCCACCAACGTGCTGCCTCACCGGACTCCGTCTGCTCCTCTGCTGGCGTTATTAAATGAGGGATGCCTACCAGGGTTGCGGAATGGGCACCCCCTTTCCATTCCGATCCCGTTCGAGGGAATCGGAGTTTACGACAATTCCATTCCTTTCAACTCCTCAGAATGGAGACACTGTGCCCATTCTACTCCTGGAATGGCTAAACTCCTCCATTCCACCACTCTAATTCCTAAAAGTGAAAAAATGGCCATTGACAGTCACATTGTGTTACTGTAAAAAAAAAAAAACAACAGCATAAAGCTGCTGACGTTATCCAACGCGGAGACGACTGAAAAGTATGCAACAGCATCCTCAAAGCATTCATTTTACTAACTGAAGGGTGGTCGAACAAGCGCTTCGTGGCTCTTAGTGTCAATGCAGCCATCGATCGCACGATCAAGCGTAAAATGCTTGCGAGTCGCCACAGACGCCAAAAATAGAACCACCCGCTTACTTCGCTAACAGACCGTATACCTCCACAGATACATGGTTAGCGTGTTGTTTGTTTGGTAATTCCTTAAAATGTCTAGTTCGTTCGTGCCACAAGAAGAAGCTATCTCTAAAAGGGTATGCACTTGGACTAGCACTTGGGCTAGCACTTGGGCTAGCTGTTGGGCTTTACCATCGAAAATAAAGAAGCTATCTCTGCTTCGAATACTTGCACAAGAGCACCGCTAGTGCAGCTGTTAGAAGCGACGCCGCGTATGCCTGCCCCAAATCTCCATACACCGCGAGCAAGGACAGAAAACCGCTGGCAAAGTGCAATCGGTATATGGTGATAGCACAAGGACCGTAGCATCATATTATGGGACGAACGACGTGCACCACTTCGGACGCGGCTAGTGGCGTCCTGATAATCGAATTCCGTCAGGAAGCACATCGTAATTCAAGTCCCCAAGGCGGCGAATAACCTTGTAGGGTCCGGAAGCACCATTTTAATTTCTCGCTGAGGCCCCGGCGGCGAATGGGCGTCCACACCCACACCCTGTCTCCGGGCTCGAGGTGGACGTCGAGACGACGCAGGTTGTACCGGCCGGCGCCGAGACGTTGTTGGGCCGGGATCCGAAGGCGGGCTAGCTGGCGTACCTCTTCTGCCTGCTGGGTGACTAACTGGGCGTCGTCGGTGCTGTCGTCTGTGGGGCTGTGGGTCAGCATTCGCGGCTAGGTGCAGGCGGGGGAGACTGAGCTGGTTAAAGGTACTCGTCGATCTCCTGCGGTTGCTCCACAAATAAGAAAATCCACAAATAAGAAAATGCAAGAGCTATGTCGAAATATAGATATCAAATCATTAAATGAAAGTCCTAAATATCGAAAAGACGTAAAGAAAATTCAAGATTCTCAACGCGAAAAGTAAAAGAAGACGAAAACGAAGCTCTGGCAGTGGCCTGCAGCACACAACGCGGAGCAACGGCGAGAAACTGAAGGTCGGCTATGGCGGCCCGGAAAGTGCGCGGAGGGCGCGCCGACTGGTGGCAGCTCGAGTAACTGACTCGTTGGAAAGCGTCTATAGCGTATGTTCAGGAGACGCGAAGACGCCGATTAAACTGTCGACCGGCTACGTGTATCTTCACTGACACAAAAGTTCTAATTTAGTAATCCCACTCCAGGTCTGTTTCCTCGGGGTTATACGATCAGCGAGCCACAGCCCCGACTCCTGGTTCCGTACCTAAGATAGTCCTTTCGGACCCCCGCAGTGGTACCACAGCGGCTGACGGTCGGTCGTTTGCCACACATTGGTCTTCATCCGCGCAGGTGGTTCCAACTCAACTTCCAAGCGGGCGTACTGGTCCCGGTCGTCTTGGCGTCGAACATATACTCTTGCGTCGGGATGTCCAGTCAAGGCGGCACCAAGTACTGGTGACCTCCTGGCAATCGCGGCGTACTTCGCAAACGACGCTTCTTCAAGAGCTGTTGCTGCATTGATGGGAGCCTCCAGACGAACGGCTCGCTGAACTTCCTGCACCACTTCAGCGTCGGAGAGCGAAGCCGGCCGGCGGTCAGCAGTAGGCAGTAATTTCCTGAGCTCCTCTCGGATGACGTCGAGGATCATTTCTCGAATGCCCAAAGGAGCCGGTGCTGGCGTCGAAGCTAGTCAGCGCAGGGGCAGCGACGTTGGGCAGTCGCTGGTAGTAGAATGGCTCGCGCTTGGAGGGCCTGCTCGATGTTTGTGGCCACCGTCATGAATGCCTCGACGGTCGAGGCCAGTTTCGCACCACGCCTCCGAAGATGCTTTCATTTACTCCTCGCGTGAGGATCTTGAGCTTCTTCGCTTGCTGCACTTGGGGACCCGCGCGGTTGAATAGTCGGAGGATGTTTCCCACGAAGTTGACAACGCTTTCATTCTGTCCTCGAATTCCAGCCCGGAGTATAGTTCTTGGGCGCGTTCCCAGCGCTCCTGGCCTCGCAAAGGCGTGGCGTATGCTGCTCTTTACAAGTTTCCCAGGGGATGATTGACGCTTTCTGGTTTTCGAACCATAGCCGGGCCCGTTCCATCCAGTGAGGGGTAGATGTTCTGGACGCTCTGCTCTGGTGTCCATCGGTTCTGCCGTGCCACCCGTTCATTCTGCTGTATCCAGTAGTCGACGTCTTTGTAAACTTCGCCGTGGAAGGGCGTTGGCGTACTAGGTGCGACGAGCAGGAACACGACGGGGGACGCGGTAGCAATGGTCTCAATTGGCTGGCCCTGGGGGAGCGTCTTCGTTTTCGTTGACAACTTTCTGGGCTGTTTCACCAAAGCGACCAAATTCTGGCCGCTGGCCTTACGTACGGCTTCTTGCTCGGGAATCGTCTTCTTGGAGGACACGCTCTTCCTGCGGGCTTGGTTCACGGCTCTTCGGGGGTGTACGAGGAAGGGGCATAGCAAGGTACTCCACACCTCCACTGAAATGCATTCCAGTTTGTGAACACCAAAATAGCCCATACCTATGAACATTAGTTTTTGATGGCCATTTGTAGCTATTTCGAGCCAACCTAATGGAAAATATATGCCTATAAGCTAATATTAGCCACTTGTAGCCATTTTCATCCATGAACACTGAAATAGCACCAAGTTGTAAATTATACTAATAGCCATGCATTGCTAGCCATTTGAAGTCACTCTGGTCAGAAATAGATGCTAATAGTCAACAATAGCCACTTAAAGCCATTCGAGTTAGTAAACACAAAAATAGCCCATAACTATTAACACTAGTTCCTAATAGCCGTTTGTAGCCATTTCAAGCCAATCTAATAAAAAATGCTTATAGCCAATAATAGCCACTTCGTAGCCCTTTTCATCCATAAACACTGAACGAGCACATAATTGTCAATTATACTCACTATCAACGCTAGCCATTTGAAGCTAATATGGTCAGAAAGAGATGCTAATAGCCAACGATAGCCACTTAAAGACATGACAGTTAGTAAAACCAAAAGCCCATTACTGTCAATAACTAGTTCCTTATAGACATTTGTCGCCATTTCAAGCCAATGTAATAAAAATAAAGGCTTATAGCCAATAATAGCCACTTGCAGCCATTTTCGTCTATAAACACTGAAACAGCACATAATTGTCTATTATACTCACTAATAACCATATTGCTAGCCATTTGAAGCCAATCGGGTGAGAAATAGGTGCTAACAGCCTACAATAGCTCTCTTAAAATTATTCCAGCTAATAAGCACGAAAATCGCCGTAACTATCAACACTAGTCATTAATAGCTTTCTGTAGCTATCTTCAATCAAATTTATCTAAAATTGGATATATATATAGCCAATAATAGCCGCTTGAAGGCATACCCATTTTAAGCACTGAAATAGAGCAGAATTGTCAATTATCTCATCAATAGCCACCAGTAGCCATTCAAAGTCAGTCTGGTCAAAAATAAATATTAATAGCCAATAATAGCCACTTGAAGCCATTGCATTTCGTAGATATAAAAAATAGCTGGATCATAATTATAAAGAGTTAGCCACTAATAGCCATTTGGAGTGATTTGGAGCCGATGTAATAAAAAATAGGTGCTTATAGCCAATAATAGCCAGCCACTTGAATCCAATCTGGTCAGAAACAGATTCTGATAGGCAACAATAGATAGCTGAAGCCATTCCGTTCATAAACAGAAATAGCTCGAAGTTTTCAGTACTAGTTATTAATAGCCATTTTTAGCCCTATCAAGCAAATATATACAAGACTGGAGGCTGACACCCAATAACAGCCAGTTTGAGCCATACTCATTCACCAACACCGAAATAGGTAATTGTCAATTATCTCGTCAATAGCCATTGGCAACCATTTCAGGTCAAAGATGCTAATAGCCAACAACAGCTACTTGAAACAGCCATTTCAGATCAAAGATGACAATAGCCAACAGCAGCTACTTGAAACCGTTCATTGATATGTGTAAAAAGAATATCACATAATTATCAATAATATTCAATTTTAGTCATTTAGAGCCATTTCAAGTCGATCTCAACAAAAATTCGATGCTTATTGCAACTTATGGTCACTTGGAGCCAATGACAACTAATGAGACACGTCTCGGTAGAAATGAAACAATTAAGTCAACAAGCTAAGAGGTGATTAATTATTTAGATTGTACAAAATCGCTATGCAGATCCTGACAGGTCTATATAGCACAGGCTGCATTTTGACTTTCATAGATTATCAATTTCTCTACTGGAGCCAGACCCACTTTCTGCATTTCCGGCGAAAATACTTGTCCACTCCCTGACGCCAGGATCACTTTCTGCTTCCGTCTCCTATTTCAAACTGGTCCATGGCCGCCGCCATGTTTGTTTATAATGACGCCATAGCATATTAGGGGGGCTGCGCTTTTTGAGAGACTCCGTTTTTTTAGATACCTTGGCACATATCGTAGTGCAAGTACGTCATAGTCACGAAGATACGAGAACAACGCCGATGCCAAGAGTGCTGTAAAAAGCAAAAATACATTGTTTTATGGGCAGCCCCTCTCTTTACAGGAACATGCGTTTGAGATTATTATTTGCCACTTTTATCGCTGGGGGCTAGAATTTCGGACACTGGTCTATAGTCTCCAAGGTATTTGGTAAGAGATTCAACGAACACTTAATGAATGCATAATGTGATCAATGCAGACCTTGTCAAATGTCAGCGTGCGGGAAACTGTTTTTTTTTTTAAACTAACAATCACCGCGATTTTGAAACTCCTCGTCTAGAGTTGTGCCGAAACTCGTACGAAGAGGCCGCTATCTTTGATGCCTGCAGCCCGGCATTCTCGACAACGTGCCGATAGGCGGCGCTAACAACGCATCAGGTCTATTGTCGTAGAAAAATCTATTGTGATAAGTCTCGGTATGGTGCCTGAAGCGTGTCTTCGACGGGCGTGTTTAGCGTCCTATGCGGCCCATACGTCAAGAGTGTTCCCGAAGTCACAACAAATGACGTCACAGAAACTGGAGTGTCATGCTGTTGCATGTCGCGATCCTGGCGGCTGGTCTTAGAAATGCATAAGAGAAGCTGCGAGTAGCACAACCGAACGCGAATGTCGCTGTCGTCGCGGCGTCCCAACTTCTGGCTGCCGAGCGCTTCCGTGGACTGTCACACTGGAGAGCGATCTGCAGCAGAACAGGCGTCTGCCACATAGACCGCAGCTGTTGGGACGCCGCCAGGATCGCGACCGGCAACTGCGTGATACTTGTATGACGTCATCAGCGCGGAAATCGAGGGAGGGAGGAGGAGGAAAAACTTTATCTTGTGTGAGCGAGCGAACTGGATAGGGAGCTTCTCCCCGCCTGGTGGCTAGAGTACCACTTTTTTGGGCGCAGTAAGCACACCACTCGGAGACGCGTTCCAGGCGCCATGGCCTCACAGAAAATATGGTAAGGGTGTAGGTGAGCTGGTGAATGTAGAAGAGACAGAAAATAGACAGGACGGCGTCTCTTTTGAGACGTCGTCCTGTCTATTTTCTGTCTCTTCTACGTTTTGATGTTGAGACGTCGTCGTATCTATTTTCTGAAGTTGGGCGAGTTGGTATGATGAACAGAACAGAGCACAACAAAAAAACTCTCTGTCCTTGTCTTTTTGTGCACTGTTCTGTTCACCATGTCTATTTTCTGTCTCTTCTACGTTGTGATGTTTCTTCTCTACCCCTGTTTCAGGTTAATTTAACGTGCTTACCATAGTCTCGCTTCAAAAAAAAAAAAAATTGTCCAACAAAAAATCATAAATCAATTTGATTCCTTTTCATTCTGACCCGTACCAGTCCAGTTTGGGACACTATAGTTGACTTGCAATGTTCTCTGAAGAGAAGTATACTCCAATGTGGCATTCATAAAGAAGAAAAAAAATAGAACCCTTAAGAAATGTTTGTGGAGGATTGGATGTTACCTTTGGAGCCGGTTGAACCAGCTGCCGTAGACGAGTGCGCTAGATCAGTTGGTGCACCGGTCGTGTGAGCAGGAATTAGTTACTGACAGCATAATAAGAGTAGGGCGTGACTTGCTGTGTCCATGCTTCTAGCTTCGTGATTGGTCCTTCGGCAGTCTTATCGTCTAATGCCACAATCTCATTGGCCGGGGAGCGATAATGAGATGCACGGGACTTACCACGCTGTGCGTTTCTTATGCTAGTGGTGACTATGACTTTTTAACAGCCTTTAACTATCACCAGAAGTGCATCAAACAGGTAGACTCTCCGAACATTTTTTTTTCTTTCTGTACTTTAAAATTCGAGCCTGTTTTACCTTTGCAACTTGTCTCCGAGAGGTGGTGCGCCAGTTGGACATTGTGGCGGATCGTTGCAACACTGGCGAGTGTTCATAGAACTGCCGCCAGTACTCTAATGTACTAGAAACTTTTGGAGACTAGAGATGTTGCTGCTCACCCGCTATATAATACGCGTTCTGAAAGCATCGGAATCACGTACGCTGTGGTAGTAGCAACGCGCAGCGTACAAACATCGTCTCCTTAGTATGAAGAGGTGGCGCCCCAGGTGTTATTAATGTGAAGCAGGCGCAACGGCGCCAAAGCATGCGGAAGCCAGAAAGCTGCTTGCAGCGATTGGCTGTCCCAGTTGTTTCACGGAAAATTAGATTCTCCAGATTTGTTTTAGAATGTATATAGTTTTGACCATAAATGGGCAAATTACTTCCAAAATGTAATTTAATTACAGTTACAATTACTTTGCTCCGAAAGTAGTTGAACTACAATTACTATTAATACTACGTGAAAACTAATTCATTACAATTACAAATTACTTTTAAGAAGTAATGCAATTACTTTACAATTACTTATTTCTGAGAGCGACCAACATGGGTCATAAAACTTAAAACGACTTGTTAAGACTGCAAAGCCTTTGTTCATTCCTTGCCCCAATGTTTGAGGAGGCTTAAGGGGCGATGCAACAATTTTTGTGCTTTGCGCAAATACTCTCTTAAAACGGATCCCTGACGTTAATGACCTATGAAACACGCGTTCGTTTTTCACCCCACGCAACAAAAGTCCAAGAAAAAGGTTGAAGAAAAACGAGCGGCGTTCACCCCCTCAACTCGCAACCAGAACAAGCGGCCACGTGATCTGGAGCCGATTATATGCCGGCAATGTTAATCATAGCCACGCGCTGGGGTTGGCAAAGCACAGGACACGCGCTGAGTTCCAGACATTGTTATGGCTGGGCTATTGTCGTCGTTGCAGCGATTGGACACGGGCCACTACCCGAATGCTTCTCGAGCTAGTAATTATCACGAGCCCAAATCGAGCGACCACGCCATGCTCGGGTCCAATCTATGAACCACATTCAAATATCGTCATATGGGTGTACTGCGGTCCCCACGTTACGTCATCAAATTTCGCAAAGGAGAGATTGAATGAAAATGATCGCTTTTGTCCTTGAAATTACACCGCAACAAAGGAGTTTCTTGGCCAGTGGCGTTGCGTGCGAGTATCCTTGAGTCCCACTAGTGCCAGTAAGCTCGTGTAAAGTGAAAAACATTCCAATTCAATATCGTTGCACCGCTCCTTTAAGCATCGCTGTACAAATGTCACGTATTGTACTTTCCTTTTGTGAATTTTGTTAAATTAATAATATAACTTTACAGTCTGGGATAATAAAGTCCTGCGTTCTTATATTTTCAATAAATAATAATAAATTAGTTCATATACTCGAAGACGCCAGATCGCTGAAGTAAAATTAGGTTGACACACTTTTGTTAGCCAGGCCAATAAAAATGCGACAATTAGTCATATATGCATATTGGAATAGTGTTAATATAAAACCACAATGCACACGCGCTAATACCACAGCATTTGCATACAAACGTTTCATGTTCTTTGTAAATTATTTACAATGAGTTGAAATTATAATGGCACAGAAATGTATATAAGAACCGAATCAGGGCTCCCGAATCAATGGTGACAATATTCACGGGTGCGAGGTCAGTCTCCAAAATGCTTATGCAAATAATATCCGAAGTAAAACCAACAGTAAATAAAGTTAAAAATAATACAAAGAAACAAAGATGCGACCGTACTGGAAAAGAAAAACACGTAAAAAACTGGAAAAAAAAATAACTAATTTTATAGACAATTAATATCTCCAACCTCGGCTGAAATTTGAAGCTCAATTTTGTTTCTTTCAGTATTTTGGCATGTTTACGCTATTGTTTTCTGCTCGCACCCCAGACGGCGCCATACGACGCCGTTGAGGTAGGCTCCAAAGTGGATTGTACGACTCTCAGCCCGCAGTGTAAGCAACAGAGCAACAAACAACGCGACGCTATTTTAGTGGTGTGTGTGTGCGTGCGTGTCTATGTGTGCGATTGCGTCACCGAGCGCTAGGCCACTTGTGCGAGCGCTGAGGCTTTCAGAGAGCCATCTTGTAGACCCTGAGATGGAAAACAATAAAAAAAACGTTCCCCATCTCAGGATCTACAAGGTGTCGATTAATTACCAGCTCGCCTGCACTCTGTCACTGCTTACAGTTTCAGAGAGCTTCCGTCGGCGCCGCGAAGTCTCTCAAAAGTAGTTGTAATTGTGCCTGAAATTTTGCAATTACTGACGTTAGAAAGTAATTAAATTACAATTATAATTCCTTTTAGCCGAAAGTAATTAATTACAGTTACAAATTACAAAGAAAGTTATTAAATTACAGTAATTCAATTACTGTAATTGGATTACTACTCAAGTATGGTCTTTGGACTCGAGATCCACATTTCGCATCAAGCCGGATTCTACCAGCATTTCTGGACATACCGCGGCGGACTCGGGGGAGTGCTCCGGAGCGGAGCAGGGGTGGTGCTAACTGCCGACTTTCAAGTTCGGGTTCTTTCGGTCGTGCCGCGTTGATATCGTCGGCGGCTCCTGGGCGAACAAGTGAGAGAGGATAGAAGGGCGGCTGGTTTCCAAAAGCGGCCGACCTTGGCACGGGACATTCAACCCCCCCGCTCTCCACCCTCCGCAACCTCCGCCTCATCTCCTAGCTCTCTCCTCCCGAAAGCCGCCGGCGAAATAAAATTGAAAGCCGAAACAGATGCATCCTCCGTTTCGGGCCAGCAGCTGGCTGTCAAAAGCCGTGGACGCGGACGGAGAGTGACACAGTTAGCACTAACAACCTATATATATATATATATATATATATATATATATATATATATATATATATATATATATATATATATATATATATATATATATCAGTGTGTCGAACCGAAAAAATACGGGTTTGGTTACGGTTCAGGTTCAGGTAAATTTATTTTGTTCCGGTTCAGTTCCGGTTCGACTAATTTGATCCGCGAACCGGTTCGCGAACCGGTTCGTGGCGTTGAACCGGTTCGCAAACCGGTTCGGAAATTATAAATGACAAATTGCAACATCAAAATAACAAAATCAAAATAACATCAAAATAACAACATAAAAAAATTTCAACATCACGTTCTAGAAACGTGTTATGAAATGAGCACACAGCAGCATTTAGGATTTACGAGATTGTAGGAAAATGAAATCCCGTGACGCGATTTTTTTTTTTTTTGCACAGCCTTCCAATTCTTTTCTTTCGTGCAAGCCGCGACCAGCGCAATACTGGTTCCTATGTCAAGATTCATGGATGCAGCGTTTGTCAAGATTCATGGATGCAGCGTTTATATTCCTAAGACTGAGTGGAGAAGAAAAATATGTAAGCGAGGTGTGTGTCAGTTGACGGCACTTAAAAACAAATGGCATTGATAGCACATTCATTGTCAACAGCGTGTGGCCGAACCGTTTTGACATGAGACGGTAACCGTTATTCTTTTTCCGGTTCAGTTCCGGTTCGGGTTCATCGAGATAACAATATAACGGTTCGGGTTCGGGTTCAGTTCCGGAAAAAATACCGGTTCGGTTCCGGTTTTCGGTTCGGTTCCGGTTCGACACCCTGATATATATATATATATATATATATATATATATATATATATATATATATATATATTTGTTTGTTTGTTTTTGTGTCCAAGTAATTGCCTGACCGAGCACGAGTACGGCCCGGTCAGGCCGTACTCGTGCACGACCAAACGTCCGACTGGATGAACGTCAGAGAAAGACGGCCGAACCCGATGAGGCGACGGTCAATCACTGCTCGTGTGCATTCATGTAAGGCCGTGATTGGCCGGCACCTGACCGGGTAAAGCACCTGGATAAAATTCACGCTTCGCGTTTCATACAAACGAGTGCTCTCATTTCAGTGCACTGCCGCCATTTGCTTCCAAGGTCAGCGCGAGGTACAGAACTCGTGACCCAAGCCGCGCAGATTTGGCCAATCATTGGCCGATGGCTGGGAATGGTCGACCTACTTTGGCCAGTGGCCAGACAGTGGGCAACCATTGGCTGATGACTGGCCTTTCTCTGGCCATTGACCATTGGCCAATGGCCACTGGCCATCAGCCATCATTGGCCAATGTCTGGAAATGGTTCTTTGGCCAGTGGCCAACCATTGGCTGATGACTGGCCTTTCTCTGGCCATTGACCATTGGCCAATGGCCACTGGCCATCAGCCATCATTGGCCAATGGCTGGAAATGGTCCTTGGCCAGTGGCCAGACAGTGGGCAACCATTGGCTGATGACTGGCCTTTCTCTGGCCATTGACCAATGGCCACTGGCCATCAGCCATCATTGGCCAATGGCTGGAAATGGTCCTTTGGCCAGTGGCCAGACAGTGGCCAACCATTGGCTGATGACTGGCCTTTCTCTGGCCATTGACCATTGGCCACTGGCCATCAGCCATCATTGGCCAATGGCTGGAAATGGTCCTTTGGCCAGTGGCCAGACAGTGGCCAACCATCGGCTGATGACTGGCCTTTCTCTGGCCATTGACCATTGGCCAATGGCCACTGGCCATCAGCCATCATTCGCCAATGTCTGGAAATAGTCCTTTGGCCAGTGGCCAACCATTGGCTGGTGACTGGCCTTTCTCTGGCCATTGACCATTGGCCAATGGCCACTGGCCATCAGCCATCATTGGCCAATGGCTGGAAATGGTCCTTTGGCCAGTGGCCAGACAGTGGGCAACCATTGGCTGATGACTGGCCTTTCTCTGGCCATTGACCAATGGCCACTGACCATCAGCCATCATTGGCCAATGGCTGGAAATGGTCCTTTGGCCAGTGGCCAGACAGTGGCCAACCATTGGCTGATGACTGGCCTTTCTCTGGCCATTGGCCAATGGCCACTGGCCATCAGCCATCATTGGCCAATGGCTGGAAATGGTCCTTTGGCTAGTGGCCAGACAGTGGCCAACCATTGGCTGATGACTGGCCTTTCTCTGGCCATTGACCATTGGCCAATGGCCACTGGCCATCAGCCATCATTGGCCAATGGCTGGAAATGGTCCTTTGGCCAGTGGCCAGACAGTGCCAACCATTGGCTGGTGACTGGCCTTTCTCTGACCATTGGCCACTAACCAATGGCTATCCGACATCGGCCAAGCATTGGCCGATGAATGGCCACCCTTTGGCCATTGACCAAAAGACCATCACCAGCCACTGGCCAATGCTTGACCAAATTCCGTGCTGCTTGGGGAACAAGCGCATTTGACGCTACTTGCAACCTTGACAAACGCAAACACATCAAGGGGCTTTAGAAAAAGAATAATTCACCACGGAGTGAACAGAATACGTCTGCTAAACGGAGCTGGTGCACCAACATACCAAGAAAAAAAACAAACCCGAGATAAGGGAAGGAAGAAAAAAAAGTGTTTGGCCGGCCTTTTTTTCGCTTGTCTCGGTTTTTTTTTTCTTTCTAGTATGGTGTCTGCTAATTTGCTCTTGTCAATTTTTTCTGCCTAACTTGTTCTCCTTTTTCTCGTTATTTTTTATTTTCACTCGTACGGACTTTTTTTTCGATCGTACTTTCGTTCCCTCATTCTTAACATTTTATTCCGTCTTTGTTTTGTCGTTTCCCTCTTTTCACTTTTTTTTTCTTCTGGAGGGGTAGAGGAGGGGAGTTAGAGACAAACGGGCAGAGAAGTATGTTTTGCGCTCCTCGAACAAATCTCCGACTTTAATCCCTCGCTCGCATGACCGCCGCAGCGGGAGGTCTCTCTGCGGCCGCGCATCTCATTCCAAAGCGATTACTCGACGTTTCCTTTTCAACGCTAAGCTCAAATCGACCTTCCAATGTTTTTTGTTTTTTCCTTCACTTTAAGTCGTCCCCGCAGATGTTCGTTAGCGACGCCGACGGAAAGAAAAACAAAAACGCGAAGAATTTCTGTTTTTGTCAGTGTCGTCCTCCAAGAACCACGCTTTGTCATTCCAACTTCCGTCCCTTAATCATTTTCAATGTTTTCTTTCCCCTTGCATCCTGCACGCGTGTGCGTAAAAATGCGTTGAGTATTAACATGAGTATAAACTCTAAAGGCTCGTTCATATATTGACGTTTCAGTGCGATCGGCTGTGTTTGCAACCGCCTGTTGTAAGTGCTTACGACGAAAGAAATATTACGCCGCGTTCACACTAGCGGTTTAACCGCATCCGCAAAACGATTGCGAACGCGGTTGATGAAAATTAAATACAAATTCACGCGCATTTGATGATGAAACCGAGCGGACCCTCTTCGCAATGGCGATTCGAACGCTAGTGAGAGTGCAGCCTTACCCATGAGCCATTGTTCGAGTATTTTACAAACGTCATCGATCACGTGCGTCTTTTCATGCGACACGGAGTGCATTTTCTTGCCCCGACAATCAAACAAAAAAAAAGTGTCAAAATAAAAGGCGGGCATTTATTAACACCAGAAACACACAATTAGGCAAACAAACACACACATACACACAAAACGTTGGTGTGTTGTAGGTTCGCCTAGAATTTTTAATCGCTCTTACAAAAACAACATTAGAAAAGGAGAGAAAGAAAGAAAAGAAAAAATGGACGTTTGGCAAGGAGCGTTTCTGTCTAATATAATGCCATACGTTGCCACCAGAGCAGCGAAACAAACTTGGTGACAGGTCTTCAGGATATCATATAGTACAATTACATTAAGGCATCAATATTTTCATGGCTATACTATAGTTTATATATGGTCACGTGTTGGACCATTACGAAAGTAATTCCTGGAGAAGGGGGACAAAGGACAAACACAAGTCTCCAAACACAGCTAGGTGATTGGTATGTGGCCGAAAAATCCGCCTGGTCCTGATATCGAACCAGGGACCTTTCCATTTCCAGTGGAGCACTCTACCAACTGAGCTAGCCTGGGGCTCTAAACTTGTCAGACACAAAGTTGGGGCCGAAGTTCATGGAGCGCACCTATTGGACCATGCCGGACGATGATTTTGCGCTTTTTTCGCCGGCGTCCAATCGTTGCGTTCGGCAAACTTTTGCCTCCATCTTTGTGCCTGACGAATTTAGGGCCCCAGGAGTTAGACGTCAGCAGAGCAAACGAGGTTTGTCAGCTGCCACCACTCTAACAACAAGAAGGGTAAACGGCATTCGTCATTCTTGTCCAGCTCGCTTGTACTTTTGCATTAATTGCATTATCATCATAACCTTACAATGGAGGCCGTTTACTCTTATTGGTGTTAGACTGGTGAGAGCTGATAAAACCCTTGACGCCTAACTCCTGGTTAGATCAGTTGGTAGAGCGCTCCACTGGAAATGGAAAGCTCCCTGGTTCGATACCCGGACCAGGCTGATTTTTTCGGTCTGCTCACCAGTCACCTCGCTGTGTTTGGAGATTTGTGTTTGACCTTTGCCCCCCTTGATCTCCTTCTCCGGGGATTATTTTCGTAATTCTTGTCCAGCTCGCTTGCTCCTTTGCATTCATTGCATTGTCATCTTGGACCATTAGCCATAGGTGTGTGTGTGTGTGTGTGTGTGTGTGCGTGTGTGTGTGTGTGTGTGTGTGTGTGTGTGTGTGTGTGTGTGTGTGTGTGTGCGTGCGTGCGTGAATGAGTGAGTGAGGGGGTGGAGTGCTATCGCTACAGAAAAAGACCTCCCGGGCGCTGTTCTAACTTCCTTTTTACCATTAGCACTTGAACGCAATCTCAAGCGACCTTCGAAAAAAAAAATACACACAAAAACATCAACATTGAAAGAAACAACACACGTGCAACGACACACAAGGCAACGAAATGAACATTAGTTTGGTTCCTCATACATTATATACACACGCATGCACAAATTTCGTAGATAATATATTTTGATTTTTTTTTTGTTCACGACGTTTGTTTCAATGGTACACGCGTGGAGGCCAACTATCTCTGAAACGTATATGTATAGTTAAGGGCGATCATAAAACTAATGTACATAGATATCGCCGGCGGGCAGGCAGACGCACATGCTTCTTGCATGCATGCGGAAGCTCTCTGTCCCCTCCTGTATAACCTATTATCAGTTTCTTTTTTTCAATGATTATTGTGTCCAAACGCGATAAGCGGAATGGTCGACATTAGCGCGGAAAGCGTCGTTAATTAAACAGTGATGTTTAAGCAGTAGAAAAAACAATATTGACGCGAGCCTTATGTGATACAGCGATAAAAAGAGCTGCTGTTACTCGCATATTGTATACATTAGAAAAAACGATCGAGGTGAGGGAGTATAATGGCACTTCTTGAGCGTGAACACACGTGCATCGTTAGTTTTTATTGTTATGTTTTATACTATTATTATTGTCTTACACGGGCTGTGGAAGGGGAGAGGGGGGGGGTGGAGAGCTTTCCGCCTTACGTTCATTGAAGCAGTAATTTTTTGAGCACGTGTTGCTTTTGATTTTGATTTTTACTTTTTCGCCGTCTAACGTTTTGAGATTGTTACTTCGCGTGTTCTAATGAGAAGTTATGACTTCTCCCGTCAAAATATTTCCGCCTTTAGTGTATAATAAAGAAAAAAGAGATAAGAAAACGAAGAGATAAAGATAGAACCAAGACCATGTCGTATTTTAAACGTCGCGTCCATCGAGCACGAGATAACAGCACCACGGGGCGTACAATAAAAACGTGGACGCGAAAAAAGAAACAAAAAACACTGCAGACGATTAGAAAAATGTTAATGACGAGGCAGAGCAAGGGTGCTATAAAAAAAAGGTAGTCATCAAAGAAAAAAAAACGACACTTAAAAGAGGTGTTTTCGCTCCGTGTACATCTCAGCTCATGTTACCCGTGTGCAAGTGTGTGTGGCGTGGCACGCTCGAATGCACACGCGGCCGTGTGTGACGTTAAAAAAAACACATACACACTCATCTAGATGCAAGACGTAATAAGAAAGATACACCCCTACCGTGTTTTGCGGACTGTAGTTTATAATTTATAAAGTATAATCGTGCCTGTTTTTTGTTCTTTTTTTTGTCCTTTCCATTTTGATATATTAGGCCTTCTGTTGGGACCGTTCGCAAGTTCAAATCATTTGGTCATCTCCGTTCCATCGCTTTGAAAGCTCTAACCGCGGCGACCTGTTGTTGGAGTTGGAGTAGGCCTGCACAGGTTGCTCGTTCCTTCGCTTCGCGTGTTAAACGCTAGGTGGCGTTGCCCCCTAGCTGTGTGTAACTGTAGACGAATACACTATATATTTTTTTATTTAGTTCGGGCCCTTCACATGGTGACCGAGAGGGTACAATTAACAGCCCTAGGCGGGGTCCAATTTAAACGTTTCTTATGTCACCGGAAAATGTTTTTTTTGGTGGGCTAGGCGGGTCTTTACCGGGGTCATTATTGACTTCTAATTGGCAATTAGAAACGTACTATTTTTATAGTGGCTGAGGGAGCTCCGTAGAGTGGGAAACGTTTTCTAACTGCGAGAATCGTTATTGGTGAGGCTTCTCAGCGGATTCTGCAGGGTGAGTTTCGTGCGGGTCGTCGCACGCAGAGAAATTTTTCCCGCAGAAACTTAGCGGGATAAAATTGTTTCGCTAGTATTTCGAAACTTTGACGTCACACTGCACCGCGAACACCGTGCCGTCACGTTACGGTTTTGTCGTCACGTGACTTGGGCATGTTGGACACTGTGGCGTCGTGCGACACACCATGTGACATAGTGATAGCATCGAGTCACGCTAAGTCATGACGACGACCCGTGACACTGTGGCATGATGCGATAATATTACATCACGTTACGCTGTGACGTTACATGACGTCATGATTCGTGTGCAGTGCAGCGCCTCGCCGCATTTAGTGCGTAAAACCTAAAAAGAAACCCGCGGACTTTGTTCTTCCGTATCTTTCTGTATGGTCGTATGAAAAAAAAAAAAGCAAACTCCAGGATTGTCAAGAGGGATGATTATTTTCATGTTTGGGTTGAGTAATTAGTGTATGATGAGCTAAGTTAGGTTGGGTTAGCATATGTTTGGTTAGGTTAAGTTAGGTTATGATTGGTGAGGTTAGGCTAGGTTAGGTTAAGTTAGCTCAGGTGAGGTTAGGTTAGGTTAAGTTAGCTTAGGTTTGGTTAGGTTAGGCTAGGTTAGGTTAGGTTCAGTTAGCTTAGGTTAGGTTAGGTTAGGTTCAGTTAGCTTAGGTTAGGTTAGGTGAGCTTACGCTAGGTTAGGTTAGGTCAGGTTAGGTTAGGTTAGGTTAGGTTAGGTTAGGTTAGGTTAGGCTAGGCTGATTGACACACTTGCTTGCTACCGAGTTTTGGTGATCTCTTACTTTCGAGAGAACACACTGGCAAGTTGGCGCTATCTATGACGGGGCACTGGAACTGCCTCCAGCTAGAATGAAGGTTTTGCAGTATTTGCGAGATACAGTGTAAGTACTATCTACCAGAAATGGTTGAAATGAGAAAAACAATGTCAGAAGATTTTTCAAACCAATAAAGAAAATATGATGCGCGAAAAAAGTGTTCCACGGCTACCCTATAATATAGATGGCGCCAGTGTCTTCTCCCGTTCCAAGAGGTTTTAAGACGCTAGGTCGTAACCAGTCACAAGTGTGTCAACCAGCATTTTTAGGTTAGGTCAGGCGACAGGTTGGGAAAACATGGGTATCTTTAGGATATAAATTCAGGTTAGATCAGGAGTCAAGAAGCCGACTGGCTTCGCTGGTTGTGGGGCGGACCCCTTGCAATGGGCAACGAATGTCCAGATAATCCGAGGCGCCGCACACGCTCCCGGCAGGCCGCCATATTGCTCCCGCACCCTCTCCCACCGTGCCCTCCCCCGCCCTCCCTTTTTCAATTAGAAGCACCGCGTGGTCGCGGGGGCCGCCGCGCGCGCGAGCCGGCCATCGTTGATTAAAGGCTGCTAATTGGCGAAAGCTGGCCGCTCGCCCTGGCCCCGGAGAGTCTGCCGAAAAGAGTGCACTGTTCGCGGGGCGGATCGAGATCCGTGTCTGCGCGGCGGAGTTTCAAGGCGGCCGGTAGACCACCTGCGTTCGGTCTCGAGTTTCGCGCGCGCGCGTGGTGGGGAGGCAGAAGTGCGCGCCCGCCTTCAATATATATGCAAGTATCTGTGTGTGTAGGCATCGCGCGCGCGCGAGCCGGAACCTTCGCAGCATGTGCCAGTCGGAGAGATGAGTCTCAAAAGCGAGCAGCTGCTCATTACGCGCGATTGCACCTCTCGAACTTGGCCTCCCGATCGGTTGTGTGGGCAAGAGGCGCGCGACGTCCCCCCATCCACACAAACCATTGTAATACGCCATGTTTTCGGTGTCAATGTAAATTCCCGTGTTCCTTTTTTTTTTTTGCTTTGCAATTGATGTATATTACGTCTTCCTATCGACCAACACACTGTTTAGACGCGGAAACGAGATTCGTGCGAGGCGAAGCATCTGCGCATGCCCAGTACCGACAGCAGCGCCACCGCAGTGGTGTGACGTCAGAGAGTTGAGTTGGTCTATGCAGGTTTGCAAGTGCGGCCTCAGGGCGCCGCCATCTTGCTCGCTTTGGGTGTGCTTGGCGCGTCATAATCACATTTGCGACGCCTTGTCGTAATCGGATTATGGTGTGCCCGAGCGCACACCAAGCGAGCAAGATGGCGGCGTCCGGGGACTGTATACTTGCGTACGTCTATAGCAATGTCTGACTGCTTGTGTGGCCTCGGCGAAACGGACGAGACGCGTTACGCCGGGAAACTTCGCTCGAATGATCAGACGTACGGGGATTCGTCGTGCGCGGACGCCGCAAAATGGACGCCCGATTCGCGTGATGAGACTTTGCTCGTAATTTTTAATTGCGACGTCGCTCGGTCCGAAAAAGGAGTGTAGGCGGAACCTCCGGTACACGACGAATCGATAACCAAAAATCGCGAGGAGAATCGAAATATTATGCGAATCGGGCATAGCGAGTCGGTGATCGACACCGGTAACAATGATTAACCTCACCTTGTATCTACAGTTGTACACCGAGTCTATTTACCACAGAACAACCTTTACATGTAATATCCTCCTAAAATCAAGAAGCGAGGATAATTAACGTTATAATCCACGCCCTGGCTTTCCTACACTGTAACCGACTATAGGATCTATAGAGTGCTGTAGCTTATGCTCTTGTTCCCGGATTTCTTCGCGCAAAGTAACAAAACAACAACGACAAAACGAACAAAAACTCCGGCTCGAGCATGCGCAATATAAGCTTCCGAGCAACAACGATCGCACATTGCTGTCGCCACCACAAACGTCTTCCTCTCCCCTTCTCCATCCGCGAAAATCAACACGAGAGCTGACAAAGATCCATTAGGAGCGACGTCTGCCGCTTTTATCAGGTTCGCTAAGAACAGCACAAAACAACGACACAAAAAAGAAGAAAAAGAAAACGTGCTGAAATACAGACCGACCGACTTAAACACAAAGAAGAAAACAGAGAGACGTATACGGCAAGTGCAAGAGACGCGACAAAAACTATAAAAGATCGATGCTCTGGCGATCGTTAGCACGACCGTTCCGGTGAAAACGTCTCACTCACGAAAGCAAACTATTGTGTCCTGGGGGAGGGGGAGTCCAGGCGGAAAAGGTAGCCGCATGGAATGACTTCGCACTGCACTCCGCGTTTCATCTTACGATTGCACCGCAGCGGACGCCTCGAGCCATTCCGACCATATCACGTGACTATACGCGCCCAAACGCGTCCCTGCGCCTCTCCCGAGGGCCACGTGACACTCAGGCCGCATCGGATTGGCTGGGACGACTCGTAGCGTACCGGCTGCGGTCCATCGTAAGGTTGAAACGGCGTACTGAGTTGGCTCCACCGCGCTGACTGCTGTTGCGGCTATAGCTGCAGTGGGACAAATCATACGCGCGTCACACACACGCACACACACGGCGATACGATGATGCATCGCCCGCGGCGGCGTTGGTGGCGGCAAAGGGAGGCAACTTGTGTTTATGTTTTTGTCCTCTTCCTGATGACGTCATCTATTGTGAGATCATCACCGCGCCATCTGGTGCTGCCGATCTCAATAACTGTGGCCTTTTTTATTCTTTTTTTTTGCATTACCTGCAAGTGTTTGTTTGGAGTTGTCTGTGTTGTTTCGGAAGGCAGCGAGTTCGACTGTATACCCCGTACGCGGTCTACAGCAGCTCCCGAAGGCTACGGTAACTTACGTGGCATCAGAATGGCTGGTTTCCGCTACGACCATGACGCCGCGGAGACAAAAAGATTGAAACGCCATTCTGGCTTCCGCCACGACCATGATGGTGGAAACGGCCGCGTCGAACGGATCTGCGGACAGTTTTTGTACGACCACTGTAACCGTCCTACGAGGAAGAAAAACGCCTCGGACAATGTCTGCAAGACTGACTTTTGTACGACGTATTAGCAGCTCAATGCGACAAAATACCGAATTTCCTGCCATCGACGAAAGAAAATAGGCGTTTCCGCGACCCGAATATTATACCGCGCGCATGTTCCCGAGCAGATATTGCTTTGTGACGAAGTTGAGGACGCACGTGCGCAGGCGTGGACATGTTAATATGACAAAAGTTACAAGGACCGTTACTCGTTACAGGGTCTTCAGAGGAACACGTGACCATAAGAGGACAGTGTAAGTTTCCTTATTATTTTTTTGTTGTTTGTGTTACAGCAACTGGTGACCTATGCAAAGCTAGTAGATACTAAATGTTAATACCAAAGGAAAAATTAATTTGCTGGAAGACAAACCGGACAAACTTTAGCCATAGAACTTGTAATTTGATTGGCTAAAAATCTTTATGTATTAGACGGATGGTTCGGGATTTTATGTTCTTGTACAAGGTTATACTTATATAACTGGTTGTCTAAACTCATCGGCGCTACTGAACTGTTTGTTTCCGAGTTCCTCAGAAGGTAAGCCGTGTTAACTCCCTTATTTTATCCTTTTCCTTTGTACAAAACTGATCCCATGACTTGTTTGCAACATGGTTTTCAACAAATTTGAATGTAGCTCACGTAATCTTGATATCGACATTTTTGGACCCGAAGGAAAATTTTGAGAGTGCAGTCGATGTTTTTCTTTCATCCTGATTTGTAGACGTTTGCTTTGTGGAATGGATGTGATATTTTTCGGTGCACCAGTAAAAAAGGCCTAGGGCTGTTTGTGCGGCACTGGAAATAAAGCTAAGTAAATAATTAAATAAGTTCGGCCATACTGTCCAAGTTTTGCGACGCCCGTCCATCTTTTGTCCTATCGGCGTCTCTGAAATGGTGACGCGAGTGGATACTTCTCGAATAACAATGCCGTATGGTGCTCGATTTGTGACGTCACCTACAGGAGGCCAGCGCGCTGATTGGCCCACGAAAGCTGCGTCCGCGCTCGGCTGGGACTCGCGTTCTCAATGATTGGACGCGAGTCATCGCCGAACGCTGACCCGACCCAGCACCGGTGTCCAATCCGCGCTCCGCGTCGGCCTCCGACCGGTGACGTCATAAAATGCGGCACTGGTGGCCTTGCTGGAGGCGGGACAACTGAAACTCCTCCCTGCCGTTCTCATTCTGCCAGTGACCGTTCGAAACTCCGGCGAAATCGACGGCACCTGGTGGCTAGGAGAGAAAGCCGTTCCCGAAAAAAGGGAAATCGGTGCGTTCGATGCCATTGGTATGAATTCCTCATCGTGCCTAACGGCAAGGGCAGTTTCGATGACAGTACGTTTACAATAAGATGTGCACGTGTTTATACAAAATAAGTATGCGTTTTTTTATTTTATTTTTACCTTTTCCCTTTTTTATTGATTCAGCACCACGCGGAACAACACACTCGCCGCGCACATACTGACATCTAAACACATAAACACGAACGCGCGCGCAGTCCCTCTCCTTGCAATGAACTGCGAGGTTAGCTTTGGCCCGTTCCTCCTAATGGTTCTGGGGCACGGCATGGTCCGATGCAAGGAAGGGCCTGTGGGAGGGAAGACGGGTAGAAGAGAGGGGGGGGGGGGCACTGACAACGCTTGTTCTTGGCCTCTATGGAGCTTGTGTCGACTTCTTTTTCGAGCAGTTTTCTGACCAGTCGTTAAGTTACTTTTCGAGACGAAACCTTTTCGAAAGTAGGCGTTAGGATGGAACGAAAATACGATACACGCACGCGCACACACGCACACATCCTCGTGCGCGCGCACACGCGTACACACACAACGCACACGTGCCCACACACGCACATGCACACGCGTGCGCACAGATACACAGAGGCACACACACACACAATGGGGATGAAAAGGAAAATGGGAGAGAGGGCGCCTTGTCGTGCGGACGCTTTTTGGAGTCTCCTCGAACGGTTTTTCTCAAGTGTGTGAGTGCGTTCTCTGCAGTGGGATTCCGTGTGAGCGCGTGGGATGTCCTCCGGCGGTGGTGTTTGTGGATTAATGGCTCGAAAGGAAACTTTCGGAAGGAAACGGGGGCTCAGTGTACTCGTATTTACACTTCCCCTCGAGGGGATATAGGGGAAATCGAGAGAAAAAGGGTAAGAGGGATGCGGGACAGCTCCTGGGGAAGGACTTTCTGGAATCAGCGGTGGTATTGTTGATCGAGTGAGCGGTGTACCTCGAGAAGTCTTTGTACAGTATACCTACAGCTTGGTGTGAAACGGACGAATATAGGGCGGAGATGACATATATATATATATATATATATATATATACTGTCGAGACCGGTTATAACGAAGTCGATTATAACGAAATAGCGGCTACAGCGAAGCGATCACGATTTCCCATTCCCTTTTGCACTTCGTAGTATATATCTATCTACCTATACTACGGCTGCACTTGTCAATATTCCTCACTCCCAATATATAGTATATGCATGTCTATAGAAACCAGTGATAATTAGAGGGATGCGATACTAAAGCTCGACTAGGTATGTGAAGTTCGGTTCACACTTCTGAGTTCCCTTTCGTTGCGTCACAGAATCCCAAGAGCATCCGTGCTTCGCATGAAGCGCGGCAGTCAGTTGAAACTTAGAAGCCTTTTCAAGCGTCATATACGACGCACCGATGTCCCGGTCACTCAAAAGTTCCTAACGTAAAGTAAGAAAACGTAAGCAAACGCTACTGTGTGAATGGTCCTTTACGCTCAAGATCGTATACCCGTTCGATTCAGTTGAGTTCGGTTGCTAAGCTTTCGCATATCCGGCAGACAGCCATTTTGATGGGTTTGGTTTCTGATTAAAGTCTACAACGTAAATACTTTAAATAAACGAGTCTATTTATAGAGAAGACTAGCTAGTTTGTACGATCAAAATTAATGCAAAAAAAGAGAGGAAAAATAAAAATATCAGTTGGCGTCACAGCGACTGGTTTCTTCGTGGAGATCATGGCGACACCACAGAAGTTGGAAGCTTGTGAGGTTCTGAAACAGCTGGTGCACTGGCGTCAATGGTCGTAAACGATCCCATTCTGCCATTGGACTGCCTGCGGCCTTTAAGGGCTGCTTATCAATGCTCTAGATCAGGGGTAGGCAAGCTGCGGCTCGCGAGCCGCAGGTGGCTCTTCGCGTGTCAAAGTGCGGCTCCCCCCCCCCCCTCCCTTCCCGCCACCCTCCCGGTCACGCGAGCACTTCCCAAAAGAGAAATGGAACGCGTTTTAAACCGAAAGACAGGTTGCGGTTTAGTAGTCTTGTGCTACTGCTACCTTACGTATAGTTGGGACTGCTTTTTTTTGCCCCCCCCCCCCCCCCCGCGGCTCTTGGAAGTTTCGTGGTTTTGTTTGCCGCTCTTAGGCCAAGTCAGCCTGCCCCCCCCCCCCCCCCCCCTGTTCTAGATGTTATCGAAGAAGAAAAGGGACGAAATACTTTACTCGTTAATGGCAAAAAAAAAGAAAAAAAAAGAATGCGCTACTGACCTACGTTACATCAAAATAAATGAAACGCGTAACCGCGCTACCGACAAAACATTTTACTTTTGCGTCACTTTTTACGTATGAATGAAAACGTTTTACCGTTTTGACGTTACAGGCATGCAAAAGCGCCAACTGCGAGTGCCGTATAGATAATTAATCAATGCACGCGGAGCGTTTGGACGTCCGGTAACAGCTCGTGATAGAAAGGACGCTGGGGCTTCTACGTCACCTAAAGAGGTCAACGCGGGGCACGATGACGCGTACGCGAGTGCTGCTTTAGCGTTCGGCTCGGACTCGGGTCCTCAGCGATTGGCCACGAACCTCAACCGAACACTGACGCAGATCTCGTGTCCAATGCCGCGTTCGCTTTTGCGAGCAGCGTAGAAAATTAAACACTATATTATATGGTCTATCTATCTAGGAGGTGATAGGTACGCTAAAAGTGTCGAGCGCATGCTTAGACGGCGGGAACTTGGTTGGCCTCAATGGACTGTCTCCGCCGTAGATGAGAAACGTGCCTAGCCGGCGCAACGCCACTGTGAGCCTCGGGGTCTTTAACGTGCACCGAGCAGTAGTGATACACGTTGGCGTGCACACCGGTGTACACGATGCCCATCCAGGCTGGTCAAAACGACAGAAGTTGGGGACAATGGGTCCGCGGCGCGAGCTTTCGCTCCACCCGTACTCGAGCTGCTGTGCGCTAGCACACTGGGACGTCGATCCCCCCCGTTGGTTCTGTTCGTATACACCGCAAAGTCGTGAATCCATAAAGCTCGCCGCTTGATACGAATGCTCCCTTCACCTTACTGCAATCTTAATTCCGGTACACGTTCTTTTTTTTATCTCTTTCTTTCGTTCTTTCTCTGTCACGTAAAGGCGTGAGCGCGAAATCGTATTAGCTTACAACGTAAGGTTCCCGGAGGAAACACGCAGGCGCGCGCGAGAGAAAAGGTGACAGGAGGAACGCCGGTCTGGCGGTGAGCGCCCATCTCGGTCGGATCACGACCGAGTCATTTGGGGACTTGAGCCGCCGGAACTTGGAAGCGTCTCCTCGAGCGGCGGCGGCGGTATTCCACGCCGTCACGAAGACGAATCTCGCAAAATTTTCTTGCGCGGAATGCTTCTAAATGAAGGGGGGGGCGAACGACCTTAGGAACATCGCACCTCAACCCACACAACGATCAACACATACACGTACACGCACACGAACGCACACACACACACACCAATGAACCAAAAAGGACACACACAGAAACGTGCGCGTGAAAAGTGAATATCCGGGACTGGCCTTAATGTTTTTTTTGTTGTTGTTTTTTGTTGTTTTAGTAGCGTCTTCACTTAGTGTTTTCGCCGCTCTCGAACCATTCGAAATCCGTTAATCTAAATCAGCCGGCCGGCATGGAGGCGAACACGTGACGTTCTTCTCAATTTTCGAGTGGAAGGATATGGCGTATAATAGGGCGGTCGCTTCTATACACGCATCCACAATGGCGACTGCACCCCGTCGGAAAAACCGCCGCCGGCGTTTCTTTATTTTTATTTTCTTCCTTTTGAGTGTGCGAGGGAGTTATGGAGCACGTCGATGTTCTTCGTTCCTTCGCCGCATTTCAAGTTAGGTCACGTGGCTCCGTATTACGCGATACAACGACTCGTAGATAACAAAGCCCTAGAGCTGGGTTTTCAGGCGTCAGTAAGGCCAACGCGAGGCAGAGCTCAGACATGACTGCTGCGTCATCGTTTGGTTCAGACACGCGTTCGATCCGTGAGAACACGAGTCGATCCTATCTAGCCGAACCCTGACGCAAAAATACCGGGTGTGCCAAAAAAGAAGAAGAAAACAATTACATTGCCGAACGTTTATTTTCCATCCAAATCTAGTGGTAGCGGGTTCCAACCAAATACCGAAGTTTCAGGACTAACCGTTATTTTTTATTCAAAAGTTGTAAGTGATTTTCTGACAATTTCAATGATATTATGACTACCGACGGAGCTCCGAACACGGGGAGTTGGATTGCTCCAGTTACCGAAAACGGGTGAACACAGGCCCCGAGCCCCATTTTCCCTTTAAAAACATTCGGAAAATAACTTATTTCAATGAGATAACGGTTTGTTATGAAACTTTGTCACCTCGTTCGAAACGTTAGCGCTGTACTTTTGGGCGGAGAACGAGCGTTTGGCGATGCATAGTTTATATTTGCAGTGAAGTTTGGAAATTTCACTCCACTGCAAATTTGGAGGGGGGCGGGTAGTCTGTGGCCCGCGTAAACTTCCTTCACGTAGCGTCAAAAAAAAATGGACACTGTGTTTAGACAGCGTAATTTGTCGGTCTGGTCTGCCTTTGAGGTACGACGACATTGGCTTACGCAGTCGGTGTGAAATTCAGCAAAGGCAGTATCACTACTAGCCTGGCAGTCTCTAACGTTTATCACGCAGTAGCGATTGTACGACCGCCCGCCGGTACGATATACTCGCCGAGATCGAAGCGGGCGGGATTACAAACTCGGGAACACCGCAGGGATCCTGAGATCAATCCGTGGAACGAAAGCCTGCGCTGCAGAACCCATGGGTTCTGCCAGCGCGGGTTTCCTTCTACGGTGTCTTAGGTACTACGGTTTTGTTATCTGATTTTGCGCGATCACGCCGCGCTCAAGTTTTCAATCGGAGCCAGCTTATCTGTCACTCAGCGGATGCGCCTTTTTTGCGTGTCCTTGGAAGGTTTGCGCTACTATAAACCGGCTTCCGGAGTCATTGGTGAACGTGGGAGGCCTCAGACACGCGATCGATGTGAGCCCTTTCATTGTCGTCACTTGGTCAGACGTGCTGTGTCATAGCCCCCTGTATATTGACAAAGCCTGGCAGATCGCCACGAGAAGCGGCCGCCGAAATGGAAAAGGTGGAGCGGCAGAGCACGGATGAGAGGAGAGCCACGTGACTGGGCGCCCCGCTGCGGCGAGACGCCGAAACACACTTCTCCCGAGCGAACAAGTGTGTTTCTGGTCCTCGCCGCTGCAAAAGCTGTGCGCTGACGTCCAGGTTCCCCGAAAATGCCCTGTGCGTGCTACCAGATCCTCGCGCTCCAAATCTGCGACCGGGCACTCTACTGCTCCGTCGTCGAACTGCAAGGCTATGTGAGTATAGAGGAGGCTATAGCTGTGGGGTTTGAGCGCGTGACTGCGTATCTTCCGTACGTGTCTGGTTCCGTTGCTTGTTGCGCGGCCAGAAGTGATCTTATTTGCAAGCATCGGTGACAAAATACGATAAGATATTCGATTATGACTTGACTGAACATTATTTGTCGGTGCTCAAATAGAACGTGTGACGATATGAATTCAACCGATTTCTATATTGCCCAAATAGAAGAATACTATATACTTTTCGGGTTCAAAATGCAAATGATTACGCTCGCCTTAATATGAATCATTAAGAAACTGGAAGCAAACCAATCCCACGAATACACGAAGAGGAATATATATGGTCTGCTACCGGTAACGGGTCTAATTTTCACATTTTAAATGTTTAAAAATTTCTTGTTACTTTTTATTCATATCACAATAAATTTCGAACCTTTTATTTGTTTTTTCACCTGGTTTTAATTGCAAGTACTACATCCAAGCCGATACTATAAGCCTTAGGCGATGCGTAGTTCATTTTGGCGGTTCGATAAACACTGTTTACTTTCCTCGAAAAGCATTTAGTACTTTTCCTTCCGCAATCGGACGATCAGGGGCAGGTGAAGTCTCGTGTTTCAGTTTTCTTGGAAAAAGTGGCCAGGTTATGGCGAAGTAAAGTTGCGTTTCCCAACGCTCCGCGAGTAAGCATAAAAAATTAAGGCGTCGGATATTGGCGACGACACCAGCGAAATCGACCGCACCTATCGGCTAGAACAGAAAGCTGTGGCAATTCAGGTTCGCTCTCCAGCCTTCTCGAGTGCATCAGATGTTCACAGCACCTGGCGGTCAAAACACGAAGCCGTGAAAGTAGGTTCAAAAATACGCGATGAAAATCGCCAATAGGAATATTGCTGAAGGCCTACTGTGGAAGCCATTCCTGTTTTCAAATACATTTCGCTCAATTAAAAACGAGCAAACAGCGCATTCATTTCTAGCTTTGTCTTTCTAAACGGGAAATAGATGATCACCCATATTTATCAAAGGGGTGAGTAAACGCCTGTTTAAGCCCTCAGCTGATTCATCGACATGGCAAACGGTCAACTGGGCCGCGGATATTTAGTTCGGACCATGACGGGGTTACTGCTAGGTTATGCAAGTTGTAATATCTAACAGCGCATAGGAAACAGGTGCGCTGTTATATATCCGACGCGGTATTTGATTTGACCGCGCGATTCGCTCAAACACATCTGAGGTACAATGAAGTTACGTAGTCTTCACTGCACTACATAAAGAGAAAGAGAGCGCGAAAAGAGGGGGTGAGGGTTGAGTTACGAGCTTCTAGAAAATTCGCCTTTCCCTTAACTTACAGCGCACGCATTTCGATGGAGTTCGTGTCACGACCGGGATATGGAACTTCCGTGACTTCATCCTTAACAGTTTTGGGGGTTCCGTGAAGTATTCCGAAGAAGAAAAAAAGTAATTAAAACAAACAAACAGCACCTACACCGAAGGCGCTTTCGGCCAATTGATAACCCCGTACAACTTTCAAACCCTCCACAAACCTTTAAAAAAAAAAAGAAAAAAATTAAGCGTAAATTTACGTCGCTTGTCGACAATTCGCCGAACCAGCACTTAAAACCGAGCTGTCCACACTCCAGAAAATTATGAAGTGATTATTTCTCTACGCTCTGCGCGGAAAAGAAATCGCCTAATAAGTATTTTTTTCTTTCATGTATTTTTTTATCTTTGTTTTTCGCGTGCTTCAGGCTTTCCTAAAAAGTTATATACGGCCACTTTATTTTTACAACTTCGAGTCAGACAGTGGGAGAGCTGCACTTCACCAAACGCAAAACTAAACAAAGCACAAAAAAACATATAGAAAAAAAGGTTTTTGCAGAGGAGCGTCTTATCTATAATTCGTGAACACGTTTTAAACTTAAATTTCGCAGTACCACTCGTTTCCCCCCGTACAGCGCATACAGTATAAACCCACCATTAAAAAACAACAGAAAAACATCTAAGCCGAGCACGCGCTCAAACCGTGCCACACTCTGTTTCGGCTTATGATGGACCGAAGCGGACGTTACGGGTTATCCCAGCCAATCCAGCTCCTTGATCATTTGACGTCACTCCCTGCCCTGCGCGTCGCAGCGCCCCTCCTGAATGTCACGTGATCCTCACGTCTCATTGGATTGGCTCTGAATGGCTCGTAGAGCCCGCTGCGGTCCATCGTAAGGGGGAACCGAAGTATATACATCAACAGAACAAAGATCCAATCTAGTAAATCCAAAAGCAAGGACGCGAGACGGATAGCAAGCGTAATAAGGCGAGCCATTGCTGTCTGCGATGCCAGCCATCTTCCATTCAGAGCTGTGTACTATGCCCCGTTCACCCCTAAGCTGTCAATGCGGTGGAAGTTACGTGATCGTTTGAACCAGTGGACCGCCTCCATTACGTAAGCCTGACCTCGCTCTCCGCGCGTGGCTATGGGCGAGAGCGCTACCACGTGGCGAAAGACAGACACAGGAATGGTGAAGAATCACGTAACTTCCACCGGCTAGCCAGCGTAGGGGTGAACGGAGTGCATGTGGTACGCTCTCGGAGCTCATGCCGTCTCTTTGTGAAAGCTACTATATTCGGGGCTGTCTTTACGAGTTCAACTGAGCTCGTAAAACAAGCAGTCCCTCCGAGCGAACGCGCGGGAAGTGCGGAGTTCGGTGCGCTTGGCTCGTAAAAATACAACTGGAGTCGGCGTAGAGCTGTCACACACAACAACACAGGTGGATGGTCTGAGCGTCCCTTTCTCTCGCTCTGAGTCGTTCTCATCTCGAGCTCTATTGTTCCGTTTTTGTATTTTTGCTTTTTAAACGCTTTTTACGAGTCTTAAATGGTAATGGTTGTAAAATAACGTGCGGACAAGAAGATCGTTAGGAATTTAAAAAAAATATATATCTGGTGGATGGTTAGGTGATAGGGAGGTGGTCGGGTTGGAAAAGTCGGAGGTCTCGGGAGAAGAGGCGTGGAAAGGTCGGGATATTTGGTTTGTCATGAATTTGGAGCTGTGGCTCGGTAATGACTTGGGTGATGATTGGGGTGATGACGTGGCTGGTGTTGGGTGAAAACATGGGTGTAGATCCGAGGTGATGACTGTGGTGGTGACCGCGCTGATGACCTTGTTGGTGACCAGGCTGATGACATCGCTGATGACTTGCCTGGTGACTTGAAGTGGTAACTTGACTGATGAGCTCGGTAACTTGACTGCTGACAGGGCTGGTGACAGCGTGATGATCCGGCAGCCCGGCTGGTGACCTAAAGTGATGATTTGGCTCATCATTTAGATGACGGTGTGGGTAGTGTCAATTGGAAACTTGGGTGGTTATATGTACCCTGGCTGATGACCTCGATTCACGGCTACGCTGATGACATGACTGACGACTTGTCTGGTGGCTTCAAGTTACAACTTGACCCGATGCGCTCGTTGGTGACCCGATTGTCGACAGGCTGGGGACTCGCGTGGTGGCCCCGGCCGGCTGGCGACTTCAAGAAATAACTTGGCCGATGTCCCGGCCTACGGCTTTGGCCGATGACTTGCCGGATGACTTGCCTGACGACTTGTCTGGCGATCTTGGTGACGATCCAACTGGTAACTTAACGTCTTGTATAGAGGGTGACGATCGAAGTAACAACGACTTGAGAGAGAGAGAGAGAGGGTTAGGGGTTCATCACGTCTCCGACCTGTTCCATTGGAGTCACCTGATTTCCGCTACTCGCGCCCCACTTGTATCGAGGAGACACGCCCCTCCAATCAACCATCACAACTTGCCGCAACATTATTGGCCTAGGAGTGATAATAAGATGCTGAAGCCACGCCCCGCGTTTCTTAAGGTGACGGTGACAAGGCTTCACGCACTCAACTGTTTCCCCTTCGGGCATGCAGACATGCAACGCCTCACCGTACGATGACCGCGTTTACCTTGGAGTCGATCATAAAGCTTGGAGTTAATCCACGTGTCTTAAAAAAAAAAGAAAAAAAACAACAACCAGGGTTTAAAGTTGGCGTGCATGTTGCAACACCGATGATTGCCGCACAAACCGAGGTTTTCAGACCACGAGAGGTCTGAAAACGGGGGTGGACTCGCGTTCAGCCATTAGTCTTGAAAACCCGCCTATCTCCGCTCGTCATCGCGGCATGGACGATTCCTTGGGTACGACAAGGGACAAGCCCTACTTCGAGCTCACGCCGAGCATCGATCCTTCCAGGTACTCGGATCTCGCGTATATGCTACGCGAGTTGGTCCATTTTAAGCTATGGATTATGTGTCGTGCGCGAAACGTTTTGTTCCAACGCAAAGAAAAACGACCAGACTTTACGAAACACATGGAGGATAAGTGTGCCCTTATGTCCCGACTTGTTTTCGGGGTTGTCGAACGTCTCTATCGGGGCTAGTCTCCGCGTAAGCTTATATATTGACGGAGACTATTTTAAAATCAAAGTCCGAAGCGCTTTTTGTTTGTACGTGGTGTTGAAGCGTCCCTAAAGGTTAGAGTTACGGTTATGTAAATTTCGGTATCAACGAACTACAAAAAAAGAGGGGGGGGGAAGCTTCGTGGCAGACATTTTTTAAGAGGTTCTGACAACAATCGAACCGAGAGACAAACTTGGACTTCGCAATGCGAGAAAGGGGTATAGCGATCTTGTGAGAGCAGCCGCCGAGGAAGTTAAAAGAAGAAATGAAAATACAATCAATGCGTGCATCATCTTGGACCAAGCGGATACTAAAACTGTTTCATCCAGCACAAATTACGTTGCATCGAATCACTAGTTTGTTTTTATTTTGGGGTGAGTAATAGTCATGTACGTTTCGTAACTCGATGGAGAAGTACGCGTATTAAACAGAGGTGAACGCGTACGACACTACGAAGAAAATGAAATCGTACAATGTACGTAAATTACCGTATTTTCCACTCTACAAGCAGCCCCGTTGTATAAGTTGCACTTCTGCGACTTACACAACGAGGCTTATTGGTATATATAAATATTGGTATATATAAATCGCACCTCTGCATGAGTTGCACTTCGTTGTACAGTCGGTGCGACGAAACTGCTTTTGTAAGCACGCGTCAGTGTATTGTGATTGCGAAGGCACGCAAGCGAGAGCCAGTCTCAATATTCTCGCCAGAATCTAACGAGAGAAATGTCGATACCGCCTACATCTTGCACAATTCAAATCCATGCAAAAAAAACAAACAAACAAAAAGTGACTTTGTAAGTGGCTTTGTGGTATAGGGTGCATCGACATAAATTTGGAGGAAAACGCGACTTATACACCAGAAATTACGATACATAAACAAACAAAAAAGTACAACCTTAGCCAGGAGCGAGCCGGTATTTAGCAGCATATACGTTTCGTAGAGGGCACGCGCAAGCGAGACGAGTTTTTACTCGCTTGAGTTCCTACCTCCCGCCCGCCCTGGCCAATTCGTACCCGAATTCCTCACCCCACACCCCCGCGCGCCCCATCCGACGCTTTTTAATATTCCTGCGCAATCTTCCACTCATGTCCAGTCGGGTTCAACAGCGGATACGGGGGAGTGGGAAAGCCAAAGCAGGCAGGCAGGGAGGAGGATTAAATGAGAGGAACCCCCCCCCCCCCCTGCCCCACCTCCGGCGGCCATAAGCAGAGGTTACATACGGCAAACGCCGGCCGCGGGCGGTAGCGGCATTACCAAGTTAACAAGTGGCCATCGCAGTTCCTCGAACGGGGCCTCCCGCGATGGCGGATTCCGGGCAGCTCCGAAGTGCCCAAAGATGTCGAAACGCGTTTTGAAGACGGACGGAGCATCCGGGCGCTGCGATGAAGCAAGAAGCTCAGAAATGTGGCGGCGTTCGCGACCTCCGCGAAACGGACGACCAGCGGGAAAAGGACCAACTGAACGAAACTGGTCCTTTCGCGGTTTCTGCTTGTCCCTTGCGGCTTCCGCAATTACGTGTTGTCGGCAGTTCGCGCGATGGAACAGTTGTTCCGGTCACTCTGTTGTTACTGTCGTGTAAGCGTGTTGCCCAGCAGGTCGCTCTGGACGCACGTTACACGTGAACCAGACATTGTGCGTCTATCAACGTTCATCGGCACCTCAGTCCTTCTGTCGCTTCCCCGAAAAAGGTCAAGCCTCCGGAATCTGGCTTGCACTAACACATCGCCGCAGGTTTGAAACGTAGTGAATAAAACTCGGGGCAAACCATTTTGAGTGTAATTGCTTGCCTGCTGAAACCCGAGCTTCTTGCTTTGAGCTGACACGTGGCACGGCACGACCTGCGGAGACCGCCATATTTTCCTGATAGTGGCGACCCCAATAGGTCACTGGAGTAGCGATATAGACCAGCAGCCACGCTTCAATACCTACTCGCTGACCACCGCGGACAGAGACTGCTTTGTTTGGGCGCCAGTCCGGCAACCATGTGCTCAGCTCAACTCTCCCTCCAAAGGTCATCCTGGTGACATCCCACACTGCCTGGTGACAGGGGGAGAAAATTTGCTTAGAAGGGCGGAAGGAATCATATATTTGCCTTTCTGGACTTAGGCCGGGTGGCGCAATCTACCACCCGTTACAAAGGGAATAGCCATTAACATTGATCCACCCAACCTGTGACGTCGCGTTACTGCGGTCTCGCTGCTGTCGGCACGGCGCATGCGCAGAGGCTTCACCTCACGTGAATTTGGTGTCTGCGCGCGCGCAGTGCTCGCACCTGGTGTAGGCAAGCGCGGGCTTGTTTGTAAACAGTGTGTCGGTGTCAGTCTTATACACGTTACTCGAAAAAAAAATGAAAGCCGTTTACAACTCCCTGTAACGCCGAATTAGAGCGCAGCTCTTGAGGAGGAGGAGAGGAAGCTACGTAGAGGGGGCTATGCCCCTCCTCCTCTCCCGCTCACCCCCATTTAGGGGAAAATTTTCCGCTAGATTTAGCAGGGAAATGTTTCAGCTATATTTATCGGGGAAATTTTTCCGCTAAATTTGGCAAGGAAAATCTTCCGCTACATTTAGCGAGGAAAATTTTCCGCTACATTTAGCGGGGAAAATCTTCCGCTAGATTTAGCGGGGATATTTTTCCGCTAAATTTGGCGGGGAAAATTTTCCGCTAAATTTAGCGGGGAAATTTACCCATCATGCACCGCGCTGTTACGCCGACGGCGACGCCGCTCAAGCCGGAAACGGGGGCCTAAGAGCTGCGCTCTAAAAAGAAATCGATTACAATGACAATTACTCTCGCTTAAAAAGTATTCAATTAGATTAACTGATTATGATTACTTCAGATGAAAAACTGATTGGCCGTTACTCGAAAAAGTAGCATTTACTGCTCCGGTTACTTCAGATATCAAAAATGACAGACTTTTTCTGCAGGTTTGAAAACGGGTATTTTGTATAGTGGCCATTACGCGGAGCGCAAGTTCGTCTGCTCCTTTTTGTAGGGGTTGTGGTGACGTCATAAAGACGCCGAGCCCTGATTGGCTCCGATTGGAAGGAGAGTGGGTAGACCTCAAAGCAAGCATGCCCTGAGGTCCACCCCCTATCCCTCAATCAGAGCCAATCAGAGCTCGACGTTCTGACGTCATCACAACCCTGCAAGAAGCAGCAGACGAACTTGTGCTGCGCATTGGACCAGAATCACCGATATATGACCCACTTATCTATATGTTCTTAATGCACCGATTTCGGTAAACCATCCTCGTCTCGGAGACTTGGTTCGAGGATTCCTCGGGAGGATACATGTATACGAACAAAGGGCGCCGTTAGAAAGGGGGGGGGGGCAAAGTAGTAAAGGATACAAGTAATTTTACTATACTTCCAAAAGTAATGATATTACTCTTGTATTTACATCCTAATGTACATATTCAACGTATTACAAAGTTACCCCAGAAAGTGATCGATTACAAGTAATTTGATTACTTGTCATGTGAACCGTAGAACTCCGGTTGGTTGGTCAGATTCAAGTTAAGAATGCGCCAGAGGCGCCTCCCTCGCCGTCATTATCGCCCACCAGTGTTCCACCGCCATGTCAGCTTCTCTATGGGCCAGGGGGCGTTGTAGCGTCCACGAGCACAGATCCGCGTACTGGGAACGTTTGGCCATGCATTGGTTTGAATGTGCGAGCATCTCGGAGCCAACCACAGGCCGCGAAACAGCCCCTAGCGGTGATCACGAGCCCTAAAGATGCGACTCGACTAATTATTGCGAAAAAGTCGGGCAACACTGCTCGTAAGTCGAACTTCGACGAAACTTCGGCAAAAGTTCGACGGGTTCGCCGAACTAATCGAAGCTCCGGTTCGACAGAAGTTTTCGACGTACCTGAAATGAACTGACCCGGACCGAAGGGGCCATTGCGCCAGTACAAAGTTTCGCGGTCCCCAAAATCTCCCGCCGGGAGCGGTACTATTGCAATTCCCTTGTTCGCCCCCAGAAAGACAGACATGGGTACACGTGAAGGTGCATCCCAACGTTATCTAAATATTCCAGATTCTTTTCTGCATCGTTACTCCGTCTGGACATCGAGATATTTAACTATAATTTTCCAAAAGTCTCTTTCATCCGGAATTGTTCCTCGATTTTGGAAATCAGCAAGAATAGTTCCCATTTTCAAATCCGGTAATAAGCAGAGTCTTCTGAATTATAGACCAATTTCTCTTACATCCTCTTGCAGCAAACTCCTCGAACACATAGTGTGTAAGCATATCTCCAATTATCTTGAAAATAATTCTTTACTCTGTCCTCACCAACACGGTTTTCGTCGTCTTTTTTCAACCACTACGCAGCTTCTGGAATTTACTCATGACATTGCTTCATCATTAGATAAAAGAGGACAAGTTGACGCTATTTTTATTGACTATTCGAAGGCGTTTGATAAAGTCTCCCACCCCAAGCTTCTTTTAAAGTTAAAAGTCATTCTTAGAAACTCCCTTCTGCTTGACTGGATTTCAGATTATTTGAATTGCAGGTCGCAGTTTGTTTCATTTGCGAATGCCTTCTCTTCGGAAGCTTCGGTTAGCTCAGGTGTACCTCAGGGTTCGGTGTTAGGGCCTCTTTTATTTATTTTATATATAAATGATGTCGTAGAAAACATACCGGTTAAAATTCGTCTTTATGCAGATGACTGCATTCTGTACAATGACATTTCGTCTCCTAATGATCAACTGTTACTTAACGAATCCTTTACCCGTTTTTTTTAATTGGAGCAAGAAATGGCAAATGGATATTAACTTTGATAAGACTGTGTTTATGAGATTTACGAATAAGAGATCCCCTTTGGTTTTTAGCTATGGCATCGATGATGTCATTTTAAATGAAGTTACGGAGTTCAAATATTTAGGTGTTTTCTTCACGTCCAACCTCAAATGGGACAAGCACGTCGACTTTATTTGTTCTCGCGCCCTTAAAAAATTAGGTTATGTTAAACGTACTCTTAAATGCTCTACTAAAGAAGTTAAACTCTGTGCTTATTAGACCCTTGTTAGGCCCATCTTGGAGTATGGATCTGTTGTTTGGGATCCTTATTTTAAGAAAGACATTAATCTCATTGAATCTATCCAGGCCAAGGCTGTAAGGTTTATTTTGAATAGGTATGACCGTAATTTTTCGCCCTCCTTGGCTGTTTCATCTCTGGGGCTGGAGCCTTTGTCTAGAAGGCGAACAGTTGATAGAACTAAAATGTTGCACAGAATTGTTAATGAGGACTGTGGAATAGAGCGAAGTAAATATATTTCATTCTCTACTAGTTCACGCACCAGACGATCTCATTCATTAAATATTGTTCCTTTTCAGTGTCATACTAACTGCTTTAAATATTCGTTTTTTCCACATAGTATTGAAATTTGGAATAATCTTGATGGGAAAATACGTACTCTTCCCTATGGTGAGTTTATTAGCGCGGTTCTGCCTATTCTTTTCAGTAACGCATGACGTCATCGTTTTCATTTTTGTTATGTTCAAGGGCATGTTGTATTGTTCGAATGTTAATTTGTTTCTGTATTTTCCACTCCTGCAATGACCTCACAGAGGTCGCAGTATGTGTAAATAAATAAATAAAAATAAATAAATTACACTCGTCTGAACGCGGAGGCTGCACCCCTCATTCTTGGAAAGTGTGGGAAAAGGTTGAGAAAGAGGTTTATTTGGAGTCGAGGTAGACTGCGCTGCAGACTTTTCGCGAACATGACCCCTTCAGTTCTCTGCTACTGCAGATATACCCAGAACGCGGCTCGAAGCTCATGTTGACAACAATGGCGGCTCGCAGCACTTGATTATAGAAGCGAACGTATTTTTGAAATAACTATCGCGATACGGTCCTGCTCTGATGTCAGCCATGTCAGAGCGTCATTTGCCCTGAAATTTCATTCTGCAGTGCTGCCCAAAGAGTACGATATAGTAATATGTTAACTGCACTGTTTTTTTGTTTGTTTTTGTTTTGTTATTGCGACCATAGTTTACTTTTTTTATGGACCGCTTTATTTTATTTAGCCTGTATTCGTCACCTAAACCATTCCGTGCCTGAGGCTGTAGGCACAGAAAACTTCCCATCGCTAAATTAATACCTTATAGAAAACAAAACCTGTACCCCCCATCTCCCCAGCGTGTCTGGCAACGCGAGACGGCTTGACTGCAGCTTATCCAGTTTCAACGTGTTTGCCGCTAGGCGGCGGGTCGGAAATCCCCCAACGATCACGTCATCCGCCGGCCTCATCTTCTAGAGGTGGTCTTGGCTAAACAGCTACAACCATGCCAAACTCTCCGCCGCCCCTTTGCGTGTGCATTCGCGATACAACTCTTTTTCTATAGTTTCCGAGTTTTTTTGTTGCTATATTTTTTTTTGTGCAGGAAAGGGAGAGGAAATATCTTAATTGATATTATTGACAAATATATATATATATATATATATATATATATATATATATATATATATATAAATCATATAAACGAACTATTTTTTGACCACTTACCGCAGAATAGCTAGGGGCAAATGCTATACTTGAGCGAATGGCCGCTGCAAAACAGCAAGAAAACAACAAAAAGGTACATACCAGCTTTTACAAACGGCTTTCTTCATCTAAAAAAAAGAAAAAAAAAGCCATGTCTAACTAAAAAAAAAACAACTCCGCACCGACCCTTTTCCCTTCTTCCGACAAATAAAGGAAAGCCAGTAAACAACAAACTTTTGGGGAGATTTCACTAAATGACGATTTAGATAGTGGGCAGTGGATCGCTATTTATAGTATATGTAGTGCTTCTCTCTCTCTCTATATATATATGTTTATATATTTTCTCTTTTTTTCATGAGAGGGGGAGGGGGGGGGGAGGCAGGCAGAAGGGTGCGTGGAGTGCAAACGCAATTATCCCGGCTATCAATGTGAGCTTGACCAGAAGCCGCAAACAAGGCTGTTTTTCTTTTTTCTTCTTTGGCGGCGCGCGCGGAGTGGTCCCCCTCCATCCCTCCGCGCCCCTCCACGCACCCAACCATTTAGTGCAAATTAAATTTGGTTAGGCGCGCGTGAGTTCGTATCGTACGAGCCTAAACCTTATATATCTACACCCACCGCATAGTTCTTGCGTATGTGGGGGTGCTTCAGTTCTGCGATGCGCAAGGCAAACACGGATGAGCTGCGTCTGCGTCACGGCCCCGTCGGCGGAGGAACACGCACACACACATGCGAGCGAAAAAAAGAAAAAAGTAGTGCGGCTTAGATTGGGGATGAGCCCCAGTCGTTTGCTATACCAATTTTTTTTCGCCACATGTGTTGGGGATTACTTTTTTTTGTATATTTAAGTTGATTGTGTACGTTTTTGTTTGGTATTATTTCAGTTTTTTTTTTCCTTGGACTATGTCGAGCGGTCGATGTCGTTAAAAAGCTTTTTCGTCGATTGAAATTAAATCCGCCAAACAAGAAGGAGAGAGCGCGCGGAGAAATGCCGGGCTCTGGAGTTGAGCGCGTTTATCGAAAAAGAAGTGTAGTTCATGGCGCGTAAAATTATCGATGGCAGGATGAAACCGAGACTGTAATCAAAATTTAAAGGGGTGCAGTCATTTTACGCATGACCTTATTAGATATTACTTTGCACGTGTGTGTGTGTGTGTGTGTGTGTGTGTGTGTGTGTGTGTGTGTGTGTGTGTGTGTGTGTGTGTGTGTGTGTGTGTGTGTGTGTGTGTGTGTGTGTGTGTGTGGGGGGAGGAGGGTACGCCACGATATCGCAGGATCGCACAATCTCGTCTAGACAGTGCTCGGCAGGCCTGTCCAGTGCACTTCAATTAAGAATCTCATTGCATTCGAGCTGCGCTCTCTACACATGCACGAAACGTTTTTTTGTTATTTATTGGCGCAATAAGCGCAATATCGCGATAATGCGCCCCTTTACCCAGACGCATTTTATTGGAAACAGTGCCAGTGTGTCAGCCGCAATGCATACTTTCGTAACCTGTAATGGTTTAATTAGCTAATAACCACTTATTCGAATATAACGAAACAATTGGGAGTAATCGTTTTATTAACCTTTTCCTCCTAGTAATTTTCGGGACACCGACGCATTGAAGCCAAAATGACCTTTGTAAACTCTTGAGCCGCAGCCCCGCTGCTTCGGCTTGGTGGAAGTCACAGCGTTCGCGCTGCATTATGACGACATGATTATGTTCAAGCATGTTCAAGCATGTTCGAATCATGTTTGCATCATGCGTAACTATGCGCTTCTTCGAACGTGGCCACAGACTGTTTTTTTAATGTGACCAGTCTGACGGGGCCGTCACACAAGAATTAAAGAAACAAGCCTCAGACAGTGTATAGACCAATTCAAGTCACTGACGTCAAGCCACTGAGGTGACGCTGCTGTCGCTACTGCGCATGCGCAAGAGCTTCACTCGCCCCGATTTTGGTTTCTGCGCAGTGCCACACGGTGTGGCAGCGAGCTTCTTCCTAAACACCGTGCTTCGTGTATACGCAGGCTCTCTTGTGTGTGATGTACCGTGGCCGCGCAGCTTCATAGTTCATAGGATCGGTGGTACAAGAGGCGTCTGCAACACCCTTAAAGGGTAACTGCAAAGGAAAAAAAAAGTTTTTTTTTTAAACAGCCTAATTGGGACAAGCATGTCAAAAAACAATTTTTCCGCGAGAAAAAAAATTTTACAGCAATATTTATTGTGTGAGACTGATTTTAGTTTGCGGCAATTTCGTCCGTTTTAAATCGCGCGCCACGAAGTTGTGATTATGTGACGTCAATCGCAATAGGTTCTCATTGGCTAAGAGTTTGATTGACAGCTTAGATCTTGGTTGTTAAACCTTTGTTATATGTTGCAATTTCCTTTTGAGTGGTATATTTTTACGATTAAAGAATAACCCATGTGATGAGAGTTATTATTCTTTTACAAAAGGTTTACAAGACGGGCACTTCCGTTTCGATTCATACCAAAACAAACAAAAGCTTCGCCATTCTTTCATGGCCGCCGAAGTCTCTGCTCCCGCCCGTCTCACCTGCCTCGACTAATCGTTTCGCCGAAGTGATCAGTGTTTCGTGCTGACCAAGGTGCTATGAGTGAGACTTCTTGAAGTGATGTAGTGTGTGTTTAGCAGCTGTCGCAGGTATTAGTGATAGGAAGCGACGCGGGGTTTTGGCTTTCAGAGCGCGGTTCTTTCGTTTTCCTTTTTGTTTGCTTAGCGTGCTTTTTTTTCTTTTTGCTTGCTGGCGCGTGCAAATGCCGACTTTTCGGAGATGTCAGGTGAGTGATCCCGACAGCGAGCCTTCCAGCAGCCATGTCGCCCCGAAAGGAATGCCATTTGAAACGTTCGAGACTTCGCAGAGGCATAGTGGAGGCTACAGTCTGGGACGAGTATATACTTGACCGTCGCTGAATCGGAAACTTGTTGGTCGCGGTGAAATTGCGAAGATAAAAAAGGACTACTGCGATTATAAAGAAGTCAAGGGGAATCAGAGATCACTTCGATATATCCGATATTTCGTTATAACCGACTTCGGTTATAACGAAGCGCAAAAGGGAATGGAAAATCGTGATCGCTTCGCTGTAGCCGCTATTTCGTTATAACCGACTTCGGTTATAACGAAGTGCAAAATGGAATGGGAAATCGTGATCGCTTCGCTGTAGCCGCTATTTCGTTATAACCGACTTCGGTTATAACGAAGTGCAAAAGGAAATGGGAAATCGTGATTGCTTCGCTGTAGCCGCTATTTCGTTATAACCGACTTCGGTTATAACGAAGTGCAAAGGGAATGGGAAATCGTGATCGCTTCGCTGTAGCCGCTATTTCGTTATAACCGACTTCGGTTATAACGAAGTGCAAAAGGGAATGGGAAATCGTGATCGCTTCGCTGTAGCCGCTATTTCGTTATAACCGACTTCGGTTATAACGAAGTGCAAAAGGGAATGGGAAATCGTGATCGCTTCGCTGTAGCCGCTATTTCGTTACAACCGACTTCGGTTATAACGAAGTGCAAAAGGGAATGGAAAATCGTGATCGCTTCGCTGTAGCCGCTATTTCGTTATAACCGACTTCGGTTATAACGAAGTGCAAAAGGGAATGGGAAATCGTGATCGCTTCGCTGTAGCCGCTATTTCGTTATAACCGACTTCGGTTATAACGAAGTGCAAAAAGGAATGGAAAATCGTGATCGCTTCGCTGTAGCCGCTATTTCGTTATAACCGACTTCGGTTATAACGAAGTGCAAAATGGAATGGAAATCGTGATCGCTTCGCTGTAGCCGCTATTTCGTTATAACCGACTTCGGTTATAACGAAGTGCAAAAGGGAATGGGAAATCGTGATCGCTTCGCTGTAGCCGCTATTTCGTTATAACCGACTTCGGTTATAACGCAGTGCTAGAAGGTTTTTGACACAAGGGACAAAACACGAACGCGTAGACACGGACAAGCCGCTATTTCCGTGTCTAACTCGACTTCGTGTTTATGTCCGCTTGTGTCAAAGCATGGAAATCGTGATCTGCATCGCTGAACCAACTAGGCCAGCTACAAGCCTACTTCGGTTATAACGAAGTGCAAAAGGAATGGAAAATCGTGATCGCTTCGCTGTAGCCACTTTTTCGTTATAACCGATTTCGGTTATAACGAAGTACAAAAGGGAATGGGAAATCGTGATACGCTTCGCTGCTAGCCGCTATTTCGTTATAACCGACTTCGGTTATAACGAAGTGCAAAATGGAATGGGAAATCGTGATTGCTTCGCTGTAGCCGCTATTTCGTTATAACCGACTTCGTTATAACCGGTCTTGACAGTATATATTTCTTTCGGTCTTGCCTTCGCAAAGCTCGCTGACGTAATTGTGGGATTGAAAACCGCACGCCCGACGACGGTCGGGCGCGGCTCGTGGATTGGACGCGAGAACTGCGTGAGCACTCGACTTCGGCTCGTAACGATCAATGCCTCGGCGGACATTCGGGTAGTGACTCGTGTCCGACCACTGCGGGGTGAGAATAGCCGAACTCTAACAACGCCTGGAGCTCGGCGCGCGTTTTCTACTTTGGCAACCCCAGCGCGTGGTATGATTAACGTGGGCGGCATAGGATATACGCAGAGAAAAATCGTTTCATGGCTCCTTTAGGATATGTGTAGGTGCATGTTAGATCAGCTGTATTCAAGAAGAGTGGCTATTTGGGCTAGTTGGTGGGTCATTTCAGAAAACGTGCGCGTGCGCAGCAGGACAAGGACGCAGGGAGGACAGGACACAAACGAGCGTCTCGTTTGTGTCCCGTCCTTCCCTCGACCTCTTCTTGGCTGCGCACGCACAAGTTATATGAAATTAGCTGTTTGTAATGTTCTCAAGACGTACGCCGTTCAGAAGGCCAAAAGATCCTTCCTTCCCCCAACAACCGATACTAGTAAAAACTACTTCCCGCGGCGTATAAACCAGATGCAAAACTTGCCTTTTTTTGTTTTTTTAATTCAGGTGACAACGAGGATTTACACCACGTGCGACCTCGCAATGATGCTAAATCGAAACGTCTCGCAATGGGAAGTTTTTCGTAGACCTTTTTAATTATTTCTCTCCCTATACGCTACGCACTCCAGCAACAGAGACGCCACTACTGCACATGCGCGCCACTAGCCTCGTCTGCAGGGTTCAGGACCTCGAATAATGGGTTCCGGAGTGCGCTGCCTATGGACGACCGAAGCGATTTACGAAAACACCCTATAACCGCGATCACGCTGCTCTAATACATCGCACAAACGACAGTCTCTCTCATCAAACGTGTTTCTTCCTCGTATGGATGTCTTGCCAAATTAGGCACAAAAAAAGAAAAAAAGAAAAAAGCTTTGTGTAGGCAGATTTGAGGCACGATACGTATAAAGCAGACATTCTTGGAACGGTGCTTGAGACGACTCCGCGGATAATTCAGTCGACGTGTCTGCAGCCAATCTTTTGTAGATTTATATCCGGTGCGAGTGCGGCTTAAGGGGCACTGAAGTAATTTTTGAAAAGGGTCATTTTTGATCTTATATATTGTTTAAAATGTGTTAGTTCCCATAGTTCCCACATATACCAAGTCCTATATTACAAAACCGCCTAGTCATCTCAGGGCAAGAGAAAAGCATGTGGACTCTTTTTTCTCGCGGACTACATTGTGTGAACCAATGAAAGCCCTACAATACGCGTAGATTCCAAACTATTTTATTATAACTTGTTTCGAAGAAAGTCTGACAGGGACCCATTCGGATAAGACACCTCTCTTTCACCGCGGGCGAAGCCATCGCTTGCAACTCGCCGACAAGCGCCCTTCGTCGACCACTTCACTCGGAAGAAACTTCTTCCCCAAAAAGGGGTGTCGCGATCTTTGAAGACGCCTTTAACGAGGAAATAAGGTACGCACGGTTGTGCTTTCGGGTTTGTTGGGATGCTTAGGGCGTCCAGATTGAGTTGTAACCACAAATGGACGACCTCAGAATCGACTTCAGTACCCCTTTAATGTTGGCCATGGTTTGAGATTGTGTGCGAACTGCTTCTGTTGTCGGCTGTCTGTTTGTCAAGTGGGACTCGTCCATAGAAAAACCAAAACCTTGTAGGGACGACTGCAACAACAACAACAATAACAATAATAACAATAACAACAATAACAACAATACAATAATAATAACAACAATAATAATAATAATAATAATAATAATAATAATAATAACAATAATAATAAAAGATTGGTAGCGACCTTTACCTTCATAGTTCTATAATGCGCGACATGCATTCTAGGGAATTGGTAAGGAAATTGGTGCGTCACGTGATGTATATTTTCCCGCTAAATTTAGCGGGGAGACTGAAGGGTTGTACAGGTCACGTGACGTATAAGGTCACGTGACTTCGATTTCCCCCGATAAATGTAGCGGGAAAACTCGATTGGCGTCTGGGTCACAAGTCGTGAATTTTCCCGATACATTTGGGGGTAACTGAAGTAGTGTACAGGTCACGGGAAGTCAATTTCCCGATAAATTGAGCGGAGGCGTACATTTTCCCACTACATTTAGCGGGGAAACTGAGTGCCGCCAATTTCCCCAAGGTGTATAAGTCACATGACGCCACGTGCCGTCACGTGACGCCGCTTTCCCCGCTAAATTTAGCGGAAGATGCACGGACGGACATGCAAATTTTTGGGAGGTTGGTGTTAAAGGCATTCCATGCTCTTAAAAAAGTCAAAGCAAGAGAGAGAGAAAGAGAGAGGAAAGAGTAAGGTGGGGGATGTGACTCTCGATTTCTGCATCTAATCAGAGTGGAGCGGCGTCGCGGAGCGGAAGGCTTTTGAATTCGAGAAGGGGAGAAGGGGGGCAGGAAATTGCGTTAAAGCGAAGCGCTGATGACTTGAATTGCCCTCTTTTGTCGGATCCTAAATAAGCCCGAGCTCCCTCTCTCGAGGCGTGCCTGCATGCAGGAAAGCTGCCACCATCGCCGATACCCGACCGCTGGTGTGAGCAGCCCCCTTCAGAAGAGGACATAGATTAAGTTGAGAGGAGTGAAGGGAAAAGAGGGGGAGGAGGTGCGATATATTAATCTCGAGCCTCGGGGATCACGCCTACAGCCTCTGAGCCGCGAGATTAGTTTCTGAGCTGCGGGCCGCTTGTTCTTTTAATATCGATTTGGGACCGACCCTCTTTGCCCGCGTGTGTGTGCCGCTCGTTGTATGTATGGTGGTTCCACGTTATAGTTGTCCAGCGAGCAACAAGTGAACGCAGAATGAGATTTCCGATAGTGTGCGTGAAAGTACAGCACCGTAGCAGTACAGCAGACTGCTCGACGCAGCAGAGGAGAGCGGACTACAATAAGACGGAGTGCGGTATAGAGTAGAAGAGTAAGTCACAGTACAGGAGACAGTATGCAGTCGAGTAAAATAATAAGTTACAGTACTGTAGATGATGCAATAAAGTAAAATAGAAAGCCACAGTATTGTTGATACTACGATAGAGTAGAAGAGTAAGTCACAGTATGCAGTAGACGGTACAATAGAGTAGAAGAATAATTGTTACAGTACTGTAGATGGTTCGATAAAGTAAAAGAGAAAGCCAGAGTATAGTTGATACTCTACGATAAGAGTAGAAGTGTAAGTCACAGTACAGTAGACAGTACAATAGAGTAGAAGAATAAATTACAGTATTGTAGATGGTTAGAATAAAGCAAAAGAGAAAACCAGAGTATACTGTCGAGACCGCTTATAACGAAGCTGGTTAAAACGAAATAGTGGCTACAGCGAAGCGATCAGTAGATTTCCCGTTACCTTATACTGCGTTAGAACGGACGTAAGTTATAACGAAATAGCGGATATAGCGAAATGATTTCCGATTCCAGTTGACTTCGTTATAACCGGTCTCGACAGTAGTTGATACTACGATATAGTCGAAGACTGAGTCGCAGTGCAGTAGACAGCACAATAGAGTATAAGGGTAAACCACACTACATTTGATAGTAGAGTATGGCACAGTACGGAGTATAACAGTGTAGTACCGTACAGCGCATTGTAATGTTGTAATGTTGCAGTATAATAGTGTAGTACCGTACAGCTCATTGTAATGTTGCACCACGTTGGAGGTCACTCCCATACTTGCCCTTGCCGAGAAAAACAGATTCCGTAAAGTGCGAAATGTGCATTACGGAAGGTGCTACGCGCTCAACTGCAGGGGCCAAAACCATCGCAATGGCCGCTGATCTGACCTCAGTGCAAGCCATGCCTAGAACAATGACCACGGTCTACTCGCAACTCCAACGGCGAGAATCTAATTCATCCCTTTTCCCCTGCTTCACATTTCGGCCGTAAGGCCGCTCCAGTTTTCGCTGCGCGCCTGCATGGATTTATGGTAGTTCCCCGCTTCTCTCTTTCACATCATTTCCGCAGGGTGGCGCCTCATCCTCCGGAGTTGACGGAGTTGGGTATACCTAGCTGGAAAGTAATATGGCAGTTTAAACGTAATATTCAACAAGTTATATGGCTGTTTAAATATAATAAGGCATGTCGCGAACCTCCCGAAGGTCGAGTTCGAAAGGTTTTGAAAATGTCAAACCTCGTTAGGTTTAGAAAAGTTCGAAACTTTTGACCCAAACTAAAGTTCGGCATTTAAAAATTTAAAAATGCCACTTTTTTTTACAAATAAAGTTCAAAAAGAATAAAAAATGTCGATTTCTTCGTGATTTAATTTCGAAACGTTTAAATATTTCGTATTCCTTCGATCTACAAGGTCGAAAGTTTCGACTAAATTTCGAAATCTTCGAAGTTCACGTACGGAGATTGAACCCCTCAGTTTTGAATTAAGTTTTCACGGATTCACATATAAACAAAATTGCCAAATCTGATACACATTTTACCGAAGACGTTGCACATGTGCCGTAAGCACATCTTCCTCCTCAATACCGTGGTACCGGGGGTACCATCTCTACTACTCGTTATTTATCCTAACTCATGAAACAAGCGCGGAACTGGTTGAACGGTTCATCGAAAAGCCCCGAGACGGTCCCTTCTATCGTTTTGAAACTTATTAGCGGTCCGATTAAACGTCGCTTAAATTCGATTCTGGCGTGAGACAGGGAAATATACGAGACAAGGCACGCACATAAGAGCATCCAGGCTTCGCGAAGGTCTTTAGTTTCTCTGGGCATTTATTTTCGGTGTGATGACACTGGACACAGGAACAGCACCCGACACAGCTGGAGGTTGAGGAAAGCGCAACGCTGGTGTCTGGAACTTTCCTTTTTCGATGAATGAAGATATTGGCCGCTCAAAAATGCAGCCGGTTCCTAATGATAATGGAGTATAAACGCCGATTCGGCGTCCTCTGTAGCGCGTCGGCGTCGAGCTCCGAGCCCGCCTTTCCCCGAACAGTCGCTTACTCGCGGAAATCGGACGACTTGGCTCCAGAAACAAACAACCAAGTCTGTGAAGGAGAACCCAGCGAAGTACCTCGGTTGATTTTCGAGCGTGCAGACCATGTACACTATAAGCCCGTTGGTTACCCCGGAGCAACCTACGGAGTTGTGCACAGGAGAGGCTCTGTCGGGAAGCCCGATGAAAAAGGTTCGAGGTCCGATGCTGAGACCTCCCCAATGCGATCGTTCGGCGCTTTAAAAGCGAGTCGTTGGTGGCAGGATCGGCTAAGCGAAACTCCAGTGCAGTTTTCATTCCACTTCACTTATTCATATAATATGCTGTTTATATTTATTTTTGGCTCAAACTTTTGGGGGGTAAAGTGGGTTCGCACTTGGTCGAAACTGTTTTGTTTTTGGAAGTTCGAAGTCTGTTCGAGTTTTAGACTTAGCAGCTTGGAATGTGCGAAAATCGTCACATTTCTTATCGTGACAAGTTTGAAAGTGCGAGAAGAATCGAATTTCTTAGCGCCAAAAAGCGAAAGTTTAAAAATATTCGTATTTTTATGCTATAAAGTTCGAAATTTCAAAGCGTTTTCAAACCTTCCGATATTCAAACCTCGGGCCCAAAAAAACTTCGCGGCATCTCTAAAAATAATATAAAACTTATATGGTACATTAAATATAATATTCAGCAACTTATGTTTAGTATTCCGTGTTTTCGGAGTTTATTTGCCGTGAAATTCGGAGACTGTTTTTCCGAGTTTATCCGTCGCTGAAAATTCGGGGTTTATTTTTCGCAGATTCCCAATTCTCGGAATTTCGGAATACATTATACTGTAATAGAATTTTTTAAGTAAAGAAAATTAGAATATAAATGCTGTGTTTGAGTCTTTTTATTTGTCCGTTAATTCTCATCCCAGTATCGAGGTTCTCAGTCCAAAAGTTGTTTAAAGATAATATATTCAACGACCTATATGGCAGGTTGAATATAAAATTAAGCAACTTCTATGGCAGTTCAAATATAATACTCAACAACTTTTATGGAACTTTAGAAGTCGACTTCAAAAGAGGCTGAACGAAAAAAAAAAAGAAAAGAGAGAAAGGAAAAGAGAGAAAGAGGGAGAAACGTCGAGGGTCACCACCGGGTGTCGCTGCCGTTCATTTCCGGCCGCCCCTCGTTATTTCCGCTCTTATTTTTTTTTTTCTACTCGTGTTTTGGTCTTTTTTAATTGGATTGTTATACAAGATCGGGGAGGGCTGAAGCAAAGATGAGGAAGGATTATCTCTTTGTTTGCTTTGTCTCGCTCCGCGCCAACCTGTTTTTTTCTTTTTTCTGTTCTCTCATTATCTTTTTTAGCTTATGCCCACCCTCCACCCCAACCACGTTTGATTTATTAGTCCATGGTATATGCACGCCCTCCCCCCTCCCCCAAACAAAACAATGAACAACGCAAACATTTAAAAAAAAGTGTTTACATTCATTACCACGCAGTCCTAAACGGTCGCTTCTGTTTCTCTCTCCTGATTATTGTTGTACCTCTCGTAATTTTTTTTATTGTCTCTTTCGGCATTCTCTTTTCTCTCCCCCTCTTTCCTTCTTTACATCGCGTTTTTTTCTCTTTTAATTACGACTTTTTTGTGTGTGTGTTCCTAGTTTGTGTATCTACGTGGACCAGTTCATTTCAGTTCTCCGTTTATTCCTTTCTTCTTCTTGTTTTGCCTGTTTATTTTCTCCGGCAGTTCTGCAGGCATTCCTTGGTCTTTCCGCAGTTGAAATTCAATTAGGCGGGCATTCGAAAGTGCCTCTATTTTCTTTTTTCCGTCAGCTTTTCCCAAGTTTGAATTGTGCTAAGAGAAGCGGCTTGTCTTTTTTTGTTTGTTTTGTTTTTTTCACTGTCTGTATTTTTATTTATTTGGTTGTTTGCACGCGAATACGAGATGGAGGCGCGGCTCACGCTCGAGAGACATCGATGTCGCCTATCCTAACCAATGATTCGCGTTGGGTCTCGTGAAAGTCTCGCGAAAAATCTCGCGAGAATTTACGAAACGAGACGTCTGCGAAACGGTCCCCTTGCGGCGGTTCGTGGGCCAGAGCCATTAAAGGAGCTACGCTTCAGAGTGCGGTATCGTGGAACGCGTCTCCGAGTGATTTGTTTAGCGTCCTATCCCTCCCAGACATTAAAAACGCGGTCCCAAAGTGGCAACAAATGACGTCACAGGAGCAGGTGCGTCACGCTGTCGAACGTCGCGATCCTGGCGGTTGGCGCTAGATGTCCCGGCAAAAAAAGTACGAGCGTCGAAGCCGTCGACAGCATGACACTACTCTTACGTCAATGGGTGGAAATTTCTCATCTACGGTGGATACGTTAGACGCCTACCGAAGTCGACTAACTTCACGCTGTCTAAACGCGGACGCGACATATTTAATTAATAATAATAAAAAAAGAAAACTCGAGCCTAGGTTGTCTGCTTCCTTCCGGAAGCGGACAAACGACAAAGGGAACAAAAAGCTTTCATATCGAAATATCGCGTCGAGAGATTAACCATTAGGAGAGCTTCGCGGGGGACGGGCACAATGAGGTGCCAACAAAGCGACAACTTTAAACTGTCAAAAGGGAGTCGGACACTTTTTCTTCTTCTCTCCCTGACCTATGATGGAGAAGACGACACAGGGACAGACGGAAAGGGAAAACATACGTGGAAAAATAACGAATTAGAACGCACGAAAGGAAGAGTAAGATGACGGCGAAAACGAAGGAAATGACCATCCCTCAGCCTCCCTGTAATTCCTTAGTTTATTTTCATCCCTTTTTTTTACTGGGGTGGGGAATGGGGAGGGAATTCTACTTCTTGTTCTTTCCCTATTCGGTCATCGGAAGAGAAAACTATGGGGGAAAAGAAGGAAGGGAATAAAACAACAAAAGAAAAAGAAAATCATAAAAAAGGACAAGCAAAAAGAAAAAAAAAACGAACGAGTGAAAGTGAAAAAATAAAGTAAGAAAGTAAAGCCAACTTACTGAGACCCTAAAAGAGAATGGTCCGAAATTTAGGGGGGCAAAGCGGTCTCGACGAGAACGACAAAATAGGGACAAAAATTGGGATAGACGATGAAGAGAAGGGGGAGAAGTGGGGAGCTGGGAATAAAAAAGCTCCAGAGAGGGGGAAAAAAGTGTTTTCAGACGAATGACGGTCAAATTGCGGAACCCTATCTTTCTCCTCTCCAATGCGCATTTCCTCAAAGTATATTCCGAGGTATATTTTTATTTTAGCTTATCATTGTTCGTGGCAATTTGGGTGCGTCGCAATTTTCGCCGTGTGGAGTGTGCACATCGTTTTTTGTGTGTGTTTTTTTGTGTTTTATTGTAGTTTATCGACGCGGCATTCCCGCTGTGGTGCGTGCGCGCGCGTATTTGCATTTGCGCCTTTGCAGTAAATGGGTTCATTGCCTGACGGCACTTTTTTCTTTTGCGCGCAAACATACACGAGCGCAAACAACCGCCACGCGCGCTTTAGTAAATGTGGACAGTGCACGCAATACACCACGACGAACCGCATGCGCAATTGAAAAGCGGGGGCCATGAGCAAAAAATAAAGGAGTTGTGGTCCGGACAATCGCAAACTAAACGCAAAAAAGAAGAAGTGCGACCCCGACCATAAAGTGCTGTAATAACTTGGACTCTCCCAGTTCCTCGCTTCGTGGTGATTGACTTGGCGTTTATTAAATCAAGAAATAAATATAACTACGTAAGGCGGTAGGAACGGGAAGATCAATAAAATGCCAGTGCGTTTTTACTAAAACTACTGGATGAACTTCGCGAAACTGAAAAACAAACAAAATGAAGGGTATAGTGACGTTCCATATTTAGGATGTTTACACCGGACACCTACAACCCCCCCCCTCCCCTCGGCTCTTTATTACAATTCGTTTTTTGAAAGATGACTAAAACTTGAGGGTGGATATTTATCTATTCGATGCAAGACTATATTATTCAGACATATTTAAAAAAAAATCATCACCGACATTTATCCCCAAAGTCCTATTATGCATGGAGTGCAGTGTTTAAAGGGATACTGAATCGACACTTAAAATATGCCTCTCCCGTTCAGAAATGGGTTAAACATGATCAACTCTATCTGCCAATGACAATCGCACGCTTGTACTTCGAACGGAAGGCCGTATTTTTCGTTCTAAATGTCCGATTCTGGCGAGCGCTTCAAAATCAGCCATCGAAGAGCGCGATGAGTCTCGGGATATCCGTCGGGCCGCGACTGGCCCGTGACGTCATCGGCCTCCCCGGGGCTAAGCATACCGTAGTTACGAGAGTCGACACTTGGCGGCGTCAGCGCGTTACTACCTCGCTCAGTCAGAGTGCCCGAGGGCTGTAACATATATATAGCCGGCCGAGTCGTGCGCGCTATGACCACGCGTGTCGTCTGCTCCGCGACTTCGCCGATATGGCGACATCGGCAACGTCGGTTTCGGACGCGAGCCTCGCTGCTCTTTGAACGGGACGACATCGCCGCGAGGCGGCTAAGGTACCTCTCTCATCTCGCACGAGGCGAGGTGCTGATAGATTTCCTACCTCATGTTGTCGAAGGTGACGGCAGGATCATGTGTGACATTGGTATAGGACGAGGCAATTGCTGCTTGCCTGATTTACCACCGACTGATCACAACGACCGGATTCAGCGCGGGCGCTAGATTCACGGATAAGTGAATATCGCTTTGAAGGCGCCATACCAGTGGACATCCTTCATTCATTAAAGAGAGCAGGGAAGCAGGTCGAATCCGGTGAGGCAGCACGGCGGTGGCATCGTTCGAGTATTTCACGCAGTGTATCGCATCGATGGTGGTGTTACCGCAGCATTGTCACCCTACCGCGAAGAAACGCGTACACCATAACGACTTTGCGACATTCCTTGTCACAAGGGCGAAAACTAAACGAAGGGACGTGATATCGGCATAGAGGAAGCTTGCGCTGGTCTCGACGGGATGTGATTTTCCTAGCAAAGGCGCAGCTAGCGCAGAGAAAACGACTTTACAATCCTCACATCGTCACACAAAAACTACCACGAAAAAACGCTCAGATCGCCACGATTTTGCAACGCGACTTGTCTCAATGGCGAACACTACACGAATAGCGAGAAGCCATCGGCACCGCTTTCGTGGGTTTCGTCGAACGAGGCTTACGCGATCGTCCAAGCGGGGCACTTAGCACGTCGACGGCGACAGAGTTGGACGGCGAGATGACCGCTGGATTCTCACATCGTAGCACAGGAACTACCGCGCACAAAGGCGGACACCGGCACAGCTCTGCGACGTAAACCCGGGTCACTTCCAGAGGTCGGCGTCCCTCGGCGAGAACGACGTTGAAAGCACGCGCGCCATGTTGAAAAAGATATAGTTCATCAGCCCCTGACGTCAAAGAATAAGTGAAAGCGATTGGCTGGCGGAGTGGATCCAAGGTGACCAACTGTGCTTTGGTTTTCTTCACCAAACCTTCTGTATTACGTTCTGGCTTGCGTAATCTGTACTAGTGAGCATACTTCCCATATAGTGGCGCTGCCGTCGGATGACGTCACGACATTCCATTGAAGCTTCATAACCAACGACCAGGTGGTTTTTGGTTATCGTTTTATTCAGTTTAAAATATGTTTTCTCGCGTTTTCCAACGAAATATTGATGTTTCTGAGGTTCTACTGCTACCTACGTCATGTTGAAGCTAAGAAATGAGCTGCAGAATTGTTTCCGTACCCCTTTGAGGAGCGATTGTTTAAATTTGCGCTACGGGATGTCTGGCCAAGTGTCGTCAATTTGCCCGTTAAATATAGCGGTGAAATGGGTGTCACGTGACCTGACGTCAACGTGGCGTAGTCACGTGACGTGACGTCACAGTATCACGTGATACCACGACGTCACGTGACATCCGGTCACGTGGCGTCAATTTCCCCGGTAAATGTAGAAGGGTGCGTTTCCGCCGAATTTCCCGCTAAATTTAGCGGGGAAAGGATCACGCGACGTGACGTCACGGCATCAAGTTGTCGTGTCACGTGATACCGTGGCATCGCGTGACGTCAACTTTACCGCTAAATTTAGCGGGGAAGTGCACGGAGGGACGAATGAACGGACGGATTCGGTCTGGGATTAGGTTCTGGGATCGGCCTTCAAAATCGGCGGGGGTTTCGAAACCCCCGCCGATTCTGAAGGCTGGTCTGAAACCAACACCAGGTTGGTGAAAAAACACTATCTAAGTACTGCATCGAATAGTGAGAAATTATCGCATTTCTGTCCCCATTCAAGTTTCGTTGAGTAACCAGCTATCTCCAGAGAGAAAGTTTCAGTTGTAAGTAGCCACGTCGATTTTATGTGGTACAATGTGACGGATGTTTCGGGTACACTAGTAATTATTGACGAAAGAAAAAAGAAAGCATCGGAAGGCACGTTGCTGTTCGGTTTTGTCTCCTGCGAAGCTTGCCGGGTTACGTTTACGTTTTAGTAAAGTCGGATGTGTGCGCATCTAACACGACCCCCCCCTTCCCCTCCCCTTAGCATGGGAGACTTTAAAGGGATACTGAACCGAAATATGGATTTCGCAAAATAAGGCAGCAGAAGCGTTGAACGGGACGCTGCAGAACTGCAAAATGTCACACATACATCCGTATCTGAAACGGATGGCCGTACTTTTGGAAAAGAAGGGCGCGATCAAGCGAGGGCTATGACGTCATTGTCTTCCTGGAAAATTTGAGAATGAGGGGAAGCGGCCTCGCTTCTCTCCTCCTCGCTTCGGTTCACCAGCTCGACGGGACGTAGCGAGGAGGAGAGGGAATGAGAATCGTGACGCGACTTGTCTCGTCGGCCTCGTCGGCCGTGTTCAATCGCGCACTTCTTTTCTCAAAAATACTGCCATCCGTTAGAGATATTGCTGTATGAGTGATGTTTTTGGGTTTTGCAGTGTTCCGCCTATCCGTCCAGCCTTGTTTTGTAAGCTCGAAATTTCGGTTCAGTAACCCTTTAAACACTGGACAAGACGTAAAGCAATGATCGCACTGCTAATACGTCATAGAAAAAGAGAGTCTGCAAACACTGTCCAAAACTTGTTTCTGGCTTGCACAAAAAAAAAATATTGTTTGAAAGGTTTTTTGACGCCTCAAGAACTCTTTCAGCTCATGGATATAAAGGTTTGGCCTCAATCACTATCGCCCCCCGGCGCGCTAGAAAGGCAACTGGGCGATAAGAACTCTTTCGCATCAAAGAAGGAGCTTAGAAGAGTGCTTAAAAATAGGGACAAGCCGTCCCTAAAAAGTTATTTTACGACCAGTATTTTTTTTTTTTTTTCGTAGAGTGTGTATGGGCGGTTTCGTTACATTGGTCATGCAAAAAGTGTCTGCAGATATATTCGAAGTACGCTTAGTACGAAGAAGAGGTTCTTCGACCGTGCTTGAGGTACGCAGACAAATCTGTCCTCGTGTACGCACTGGAACACAGTGTCTCTTGTACCATGTACCCACGGGGTGACGACTGCGGCTTTATACGCTGCCAGGTCTGTGTGAAAATGTCGGGGACGAGGACACGTTTTCTTGCTCTTTCTCTCGTGAAGCTTTTTTTCTCCATAGCCCAACCGCATCCTTCAATGTGAATAGAAACACGCCGGAATTTAATAAAGGGTCTAGGGTTCACAGACACACACACAAACAAAAACATTTCCAGACAGACATTGCCCCAGCACTCTGCTTCCTAGACATTCCTCTCACACAAACACTAAATAATAAAACATAATAATAATAATAATAATAATAATAATAATAACAATAATAATAATAATAATAATATAGTAATAATAATAATAATAATAATAATAATAATAATAATGCGTATAATAATAAAGGATAATAGGTAATTTATTTTCCCCACTACGAGACGGAGGAAGTGCATCTAGTGCGCGGGGTGTGCAATCCCTGAGTGTGTGAGCTGTCACAACGGAACTCGCCGACCGGAGCATATGTATGAAACCCCGCATGGAGCGCTTTGACGCGTTGCCTCGCTTATTTCGCTATAGGAGAGGTGGGCATTAAAACTACCCATAAGGACTTTTGTTTCACGGACGCACAATTTAGATCGGCTTTTCACGTAATCATTCACAGCACCTTCTTCCTCAGACTAACTCCCGCACACCCCTAGGTTGAGTCCGACAGCTCCCAGAATTCCTTACGCAAAGTGCGCAGATATCCGGTACACCCACCCACCGAGCTTACGTTATTAAAGCGCCGAGATGTTCCGGTGTGGCCCCTAACTGTTCCCTATGACGCCACGACCGGAATTCGGCTCGCCGTGACGTCACCGGTCGTGATCCTGGTTGCCAATTTGCAGTTGCGTATACGGCAAGTCTAATGGCGTGTGAAGGGGGCACGGTGGACGCTCGGAGTCATCGCGTTCTTGAACCAACGTCGGCAGATTTGATAGTCGCATGCTGCTCAGATTTTCGTTCACAAACTCATAAATAATCTCGCTCATGACGTTATTGACGTTGAGCGTCTGGCTATTTGTGGGAAGCCGAGCCGCAGCGACGCTTTCGGTCGCGAACGGTCGCCACATTGTAAGCGCGGTAGTGGGGACAACCATTTATAGGCTCACGTGTCGTATCCTGCAAATGAAGTGGCAGTGGTATCTGGGTTGTTTCCCGACGCACCATACATTCAAACCGTGAAAGGACAACTCGTACCATTCAGTTTGAAACCCGAACGACTTTGGTTTGCCCGGCGAAGCCCCGACGCCTTTTCTCGCTTTAGTTTGCGGGCCCTCTTCTCCTCTTCCAGAAGCTTCGGTGGCGTCCTGGCAGTGCAATGAACTACGTGGCTGTAGCCCGCTCGTTACATATACTCCGTCCACCTCCTAGAACCTTGTAGGATGTGTCTTCGTAAACTGCCGCTGCGCAGACAAATTCCTCCTAAGCCACCTGAAGCGCGCGCCGCCACATGCGCGCAGCGTCGCATTCCACCGGCGACGGCGTCACACCATGCTGCGCTCTCTTCCTTCCGCGGCGATGCGCTCTCTCCATCACCGGTGCCTAGGCAATCCACTCGGTAACGACGACGATCACACACCACCGATGGGCTGGTATTACGGGCCGTATATGGTGACTCCTGCAGAAGGACAAGGCGGATCAAGTTGACCCTTAAACCTATATATAGAGATATATAGCGAGCTCTAGTCTCGGCCATCACACAAACGGACGCTGTCGCCCATTATTCGTAAAACTAACTTTTTTTTAAATTAAGGAGGCTATTTGTTTGAACGGCTTTAAGTTAAAGGGCACCGCCTTTAGCATTGGCGAAGATTTCTCGTGCCCCGTCCAAGACGCCCGCAAGCGCTTAGTTACATTTGCTGAAATCAAGGCAGTCAGATTCTCGCTACGCTATACAAAACACTATTCATTGGCAGGCAACATTAGATGTTCGACGAGTCGTCACAAACTGTAAAAGAAATTGCGTAACAATCACCAATCTATCGGTGATCAATAAACCGTCATCAATCTACGTATAGTGTAACATACTTCCTTATCCTTTACCAACATACGGAGCTTCCTTGCGAAACGGGATCTTGTATGTAATCTCGTGTCGTCGTCTGGCAGCAATATACTATTACTATACGAACTGAAGCATGGCTAACTGCCGACGTCACTGACGCTGTAGTCCTGGCTGACTTGCCAAATTTTCACCTCTTTCGACATGATCGTAAAGGCGCACGAGCTGGAGGTGTACTCATCGCCGTTAGCCAGCAGTTGTCCTGTTCTCTCATTACGATTCCATCTGATCTTGAAGCATTGTGGCTCCTCGGTCGGACTTCTCCGCAAACTGTTGTGCTGGGCATCTGCTACAGGCCACCAAATTATAGTACCGACTTTTCCCGTAAACTAAACGACCTACTATGTCAACTTTCTGCGGAGTACCCAAATGCACGAATTCTTCTTTCTGGTGACTTTAATCTCCCAAATATTAATTGAACTGACCCATCGCCCTTAGCTGTAATCAACTCAGAAGCCAGAGAATTCATTGAGGTTTGTCTCTGTTTTAATATCACCCGGATGGTAATGAAAACCAACGCGCGTCGCTAGCGAATTTGCAAATATTTTAGACCTGATATTAACCAATCATACTTACAGTCTATCATCCGTAAACTACCATCGAGAGATTAGTGACCACTAAGTTATTCATGCTGTCTTGGAGCTTACCCCTGCAAAACGTCCTACCGAAAAGAAAACAATTCGCCTGTACGATAAAGAAAATGATAAAACTATGAAGAACGAGCTGAGCACATTCTTTCAGTTTTTGAAGCTACATTTCACAACCGGTCGATGCATAAAAATTGGTTGATTTTTAAAAAATAAGCTAAACGCGCTAGCAAATAATTTATCCCCTTGTTCAGTTTCCACGCAAATCAACAAAAACCGCGGTTCACTAAAACCCTCAAAATATAAAAATAAAAAAAAGAAAAACGAAAGAAGAAAACGTCTTTCCGCTTGGCCAAGCAGACGGCTAGCCATAGTGCATGGATAAAATACTACCGTTACTACGTGACTGAGGATGCACATTTAACCGCAATCGGAAACGCCAAGGACTCTTTTTGTCCACGTGGACTTAACCATACATGTTGATTAAAAACACCCGAAAACTTCTGGCAAGTGATCAAAAATGCACACTGTTGTCATTACCAATGAACGGGGCGAGCTTGTGAATGATGGTGAATGTGCAAACGTTTTCAACACCGCGTTTTCATTGGTTTACAGTAAAGTTCCTAGATAAGAGCTTCTTACAAGTAGCGACATTCTTTGAAGCGCCGATTGGGTGACGGTGCAGGTTTTAAAAAGCGAATGGCGGCGGACAGCAGAGGACTAAACTGAATGACGCCATTTTGTTCCAGCGGAATGTGCTTTGTCATTTGTGTTGGTTGTCGTTACTTGTAAAAAGAAGTATCAGGGACTACTCAGTTCTCACTACAGAATCTGATGTGTCATTTACGATGCTACCTATACTATCACCGAGTGGCCAATGTCTCTCGTCACTTTTTTGGCTAATTGGTATTGCGTCAGTAATCGATAAAATGAAACTGTCATCCTCAGCCGGCGTAGACGAAATCAATTCCAAATTTCTGAAAAATGCTAAGCACCTCTCTGCAGCATATTTGTCCTTGTTATTCTCTCAGTCACTTTCAACAAGTAACATACCGGAAGACTGGGAGGTGGGAAAGGTCGTTCCCGTCTACAAATCATGTAATAAAGAATCCCCATTAAACTACCGCCCTATCTCTCTAAGGAGCGTGCCTTGCAAAATAATGGAACACGTCATTTTCTCTCAAGTCATGCATTTTCTGGACTCGATCAACTTCTTCCATCCTTCGCAGCACGACTTTCGTAAAGGATTTTCCTGCGAAACTCAGCTAGTTAGCCCTCTTCCTTCATGATTTGCACAGTAACCTCGACTCTAACATGCAAACTGACGCCATTTTTGTTTAGTTTTCAAAAGCATTTGACAAAGTATCTCATAAGCTTGCTACTAAAACTTGCTCGGTTGAACGTAGACCACGATATCTTAAGATGGATTAAAGAATTTCTTAACTACCGCTCCCAATCTCTCACTAGTTAATAACCAGTCCTCTAATCTCATCCCATCGGGCGTCCCCCAAGGGTCTGTTCTTGGTCCCCTTTTATTTTTAGTACATATTAATGATTGACCGCAATATTTATCCTGTCATATTTGCATGTTTGCAGACGGCTGCTTCATCTACCATTCAATCACTAACGTATCGGACCAATATGCCCTCCAAAACGACCTTAACCAAGTGCTGCAACGGTGCGACCGCTGGCTAATGTCACCTAACTGTAGTAAATGTAAAGTCATACCCTTTCAACGCCGTCGCAATCCCCTTTTCTTTCCCTATACCATCACTACCACCCCCGTAGAATTACCCGAACCATATAAATACCTTGGTGTCACTCTTTGCAGCGATCTATCTTGGCGCACGTACATTACTAACATCACTTTATCTGCTCCCAAAACCCTGGGATTCTAAAACGTCAATTACGGCACGCCTCTCAGGAAGTAAGACTACTCGCATACAAATCACTAATAAGATCAAAGCTTGAATACGCATCCGCAGTCTGGGACCCTCACCAAGTATACCTCATCAACGCACTCGAAGCAGTCCAAACTCGCGCTACCAAATTCATTCATTCTTTGTACTCGAACAATACCAGCAGCGTATCACCCCTGAAAGCTGAATCAGGTTTACTTAGTCTCGCTTGTCGTCGCCACATTGCCACCCTCTGTTTGTTTCACAAGTTATTTAATTCCCCTCTGTATCTCACCTTGTATCGTACTTACCACACGCATATCTCACCGCACCAGTCGTCTTCTTCAGGTTGCTCGCCCACGCGCTCGCACTGTCACTTTTTCCGCTGCTATCACCTGCCCATCAACCTTCTTCGAAAATGTTACCGATCGTCTCTCACCCTGAAGACTAGCACCTATGTTCGATTATTATTTGTAACCCCCTCCCCCCCCCCCACCCCGCCCCGCCGCCCCTCCCTCCCTCTTATGTAATGCCCTTTAAAGGGGGTCTTTAAGGTAGTAAAGTGAAGTGAAGTTGCCCTTTCTGTCCCCGCTTTGCAGGATTAAAACGAAGTCCAAATTCGCAGAGGCAAGCAGGCAATGCCACAAAATTAAACTGCATGGGGCCGTTTTGTCCGGGAACATTTTGAACGGGACCATTTCATTGACAGGGTCCTCTTTAACCGGGATCACTTTATTCGGGATTATTTTTGTCCGCGCTCCCCCACCAGGAACACGCCTCGTCCTCCAGGCACTCTAAGAAAAAAAAAATTCGTGATTCCACTTCTCTGCAGAACATGGTTGTAGTGTTTCTATTTCACACCTTTTCACACAGACGCACACGCACACGGCGACAGCGCGGCGAATGATAGAAGGATCCAAGCAAGTAACGAAGTCGGAATATAATCTGATCTGAAAAATGCGATGTGTACAGGGACAATGAGCAAAAGTGCTTTCTTTGTCTAATCGTATTTTCTTCGTCATTCGCTGCGATCATTCTATTCTTCGCTGTGATTGGCTGTACTCAGATAATGCAGGAATGTGATGTCGCAGAACGTTCTTTTAGATTAAGAGCATGCCCCGTTTTTGTTTTGTTCTTTTTACGATCAGCAGTTTTTGTTGTATTACTTTCTGTTTTCCTGTGTTAGCGTGTTGCGTTGTGTATACGGCTACCCGCGTCGAAGCACGAAAAAGTAAAATGAACTTCGCAAACATCGCGTACGTAAGCACTACCAACAATCTATTATTCGGGGCGACAGCCCCCCCTCGTCGCCTCTGCGCACGCGCACGTGCGCATAGCGCACACACACGCACGCACGTACACACACACACACACACGCACGCACGCACGCGCACACACACACACACACACACACACACACCGATGTACGTTGTACAGACAGAAACACATATTCAGCAATCAAAAAAGTACTTGAAAGCAGTCCTACCCAGAATCGTCATAAACTGGCGGAAAAAGGAAGAAAACACATGACGGAGTTTCTTGGCGACAAAACTACACACACTCTCCCGCTCGAACAAAAAGTAAAAGAGAAGAGAAGAAGAAGAAGAAAACGGAGAAGAGTTAAAGGAGACTCATACCACGATTGACTCCCGTGAATGGACATGAAATTGGCCGAGATCAACTTTCACGGAGGGGTTGCGGGAGTTTAGAAATTTAAATTCGCCAACGAGCAGGTTGAACGAAGAAGATGAGATGAGAACGAGAGAGGAGAGAGGGGGGGGGGGAGCTTTCAGACTTAGAAAGAGAACCTTCTTGGCTCTGAGAAAGTTAATAAATTCCGGAAGCGGTAAAGTGAGCAGCAGATGCGAGCAAGCGCGCTTGAACGAGCTGTGGGGAGAAGAGAGCCTAGACCTAAGAGAGCGAGCAAGTGCAAACACGGAGAGCACTTGCAATCCGACTCGGTCGCAACTGCGCATGCGCTGTCGTTGGCGCGGGCGAAGCGGCGGAGACGCTTGCTGACGATAGACGCTTTCGTCACCCCTTCGCTGCTCGTGTTGCAAGCGCGGCCCATTAGACCACGTGACCGCGATCCAGCAATTGGAAACACTCTGCAATCTGGGCACACTTGATAAGATCTCCCCGCGCCGTCGGCGGAGGCTTTTCAGTGGGTGTTGAAGGGGTTTGGACTCGTCAAAAATAAAATATCAGCTAACTATACTGCTAGAATCACATCGCATGTTCCCATATTTCTGCTAAATTTGTGTGGAAAATAGCGGAATAGTTTCGTGGATAAATCTATTAACATACGGGACCCTCGGAACCAGTTTATTCGGGAAGGCCGCCATGTTTGTTGGGCCGGTGACGTCATTCGCCCAACGGGCGGCGTCCCGTTGCACGCACTCGCAGACTCGGCTCTCTCGGCGTCTCGCGGCTTCTTCAGCTTCCTCGTTTACCTTCCCCGTTTTGAGCACTCGGTTTCGGGACGGTACGACGTCTACGGCATCGCTCACTTCGTCGGAGTCTTCGACACTGATCGCAGCAACGCTATGAGAGTGAGCTGTTGTCAAGAGTTGTTGAAAGCTGGTCGTTTTGACTTCGACCCGCCTGGCGATCGCTGCCAGCGGCGACGGCGAGTCTCGAGACTCCTCGTCGTCTGCGACGATCTCGCACGTGCATCCATGGTGGAAGGTCAAAGGTCAAGGGGGCGAGAGCACTGAAGCTCTTAAAATCGCGAAACTTGGTGTATATACTAAGTAGCCAATGGGCACTTCATTTCAAGAATAATCCACCCGTTCTAATGTTCGTGTCCCAAGCCCCTTTAAGGTGCATTCAGACTGGCGTTCGAGTCGCAACCGCGAAGCGGATCCGCTCGTTTGCATCATCAAACACGCGTCAACTTGTATTGAATCTTTGAAGAGCATTTCCGGCGTCATTTTAAACGCTTTCAGCTAAACATTTATTCTGAGAGAGCGCAAGAAACCGAGCCTAGAGAAGCAAATAAATGTTCTCGAAACTTTTAAATAATTTTTAATTGCAGAAATACGTCAACTTCCGAAACGAACCTGCAACGTTACTGGTTCGCCATCTTCTGTGCGTCAGATGTTGTGTGAACATAAGCACATGGCAACGTTACTAGATTACCTCATTTGTGGAACTCCCATAAAAGGGTATCTCTCTCCCCCCCCTTTCCCCAATCACTCCTTTAGTCCGCCTCCCGTCGTTTAAAGCACCATCTAGATTTTCGTTTCAAAACTGTGTGTCGAAATTCCGTCACGCTGTGCTTTGAAACGTACATATCCCATAGAATATACTGCAGTTACTAAACAAGCCGTCCAGCAAAAATGGTGGCGCGTCGAACGACGGGAGGCGAGCCGTGGGGGGAGAGGGGAGGGCACTGCTCGAGCAAGCAGCGTTTATGGGCAGTTCCGCAACTGAGCTAATCTAGTATAACGTTGGCAACATGGGCAGCTTGAGCCTGTTTCGCCCAACGCCAGAAACAGTCAAAAGGCCTTCGCGGTCGTCCGTGGGAAATAATGAACTACGATTCATCAACCATGTCTGGAGTCAAGCAATGACCAGCAAATGTCTATGATTTTCAGCGCAAGATTTCAGACGATTCATCGTTCGGATTTGATCCGCCGGCATCGCCTCCGAGGGGACCTAGCCTAGCCCACTATACGTAGGGTGCTCCAACATGCCATTTTGAGTCGCGACGCTTTGTTCTCTTTGCTCTGGGGCGCACGTGAGAGAGCATCTCCTGGCCCGAACTCTCTTTAGGTTTTTTGACCTGTGCTACGGCGGAATCTTTGTTCACGCTATTTATGTCTTATATTTCTCCCTATGATCGCCCGCTGCCGGCACCGTGTACTACAAAAAGAACAAAAAGAGGCGCCACTCTAAGAATAACATTGAGGCACCCTTAGCTTGGGCTGCCGCCAGTCTTTGAGCCCCCGTTACCGACAGCACGCGATTACGAGGAATGGGAAACAAACAAAGAAATGGCGGGATTCAAAATAGCAACGAAGTATCGACTGAAGCTAAGAGCTCGAGCAAATAGATGCGATTTTGAACGTACTTTATAGAGCAAAGAAGGTAGAAAACAGCATCCGGGTTTCTCGTAAAGGCTGGTTAGCACATTTGTATCGTTTACGTTCACAGCGTTAACGGGGACAGCACAATGATCAGGAACACCGGGACAGTGGTAGCTCATGATTGCTTCACGAAGCTACCTCTTTCATTGTTTGACACGTTTCGTACGGGGAACAGTTGTTACGGTGACTTTGTCGTTGATGTCCTTTCGGTCGTTTTGAGCGCGCAACCAACGCCAGGCAACTGTGTCTGAAACCAGGCTTAACTGGGACTGTGCTTGTAACTCTGATTGGGCTACGACGTACAGACCCTTGTTACGCTGGCATTTGAGCACGATGACACAGCTCAGGTAGCTATACACTATAAGACGCAATGTGTGGGTGGGGATTTGTGGCCAAGTGTGTCAATTATTTCCCTTGTGTGGCTACTATTTTATCTTCCCAAATAGGGGCCTTTAGGTTACTTGTTCGTGTGATTCTCAGGTGAACAATCTGTTTGTTAAGGTGTAGCTCTACTGACATGGCTATAGGTAGTTCATTCATTGGCATTCACGCTACCGTCAGGTTTTCGAGCGAATGCTCGTGCTGCACAACCCGGGGATTCCGGGTTCAAACCCCACCGCTGCCCGTTGCGATCTGAATGAGCATCGTACCGACATCCGGTAGTGTAATCTCCACTACGTGGTGCACGATAAAGACACAAAACTAGCAGCGGTACTGCGCTGGTCTCATCTACAGCGCAAATGTCGCCATGAACTCTGGCAGACTAATTCCACGCTCTCTAAACGTCTAGCGACAAATGCGACTTTGACATTAGGCTTTTTTCCGATGCCCCCAAAAGAAGCCAGTCGAGGGCTTTGCCACAGCTTATCCCTTTGCGATTACTTTCTTCTGTTCTAATAAAACTTAAAAGAAAAAGATCTGATGCCAGTACCACACCAAAACACACACATTAACGCTAATGAAGCTTGGAGTACCCTAGAATCACCCATATCCATCCCACGTGACCCTGCGAGAAACGTCACGGTCATGTGACCTCATAACGTCACGTCACGTCACACACATACACACGCCAACGTTACTAGATTACCTCAGCTGTGGAACTCCAGCGAAGGGGGGTATCCCCCCCTCACACACCGCCAGACCGCCTCGCGCCGTTCGAAGCGCCATCTAGATTTTCAATTTCGAAACTTGTGGAATTTTCTTTGCTGCTGTCCGCGTCGGAGTATGACACAACTCATTTGTTTAACAACAGCGTAGTCATTGATCGACTGACCACGCCGCGCCGGGCTCTTATCAGCGGAGGGGCGCCGCTCGCGTGGCCGATTATCCGCTTCGCCACCTCGCGGTAGGAAGCACGAGACGCGATTTAACATGCGGCAACCAAAGAGTTGTTATAATGTCCGCTGTATACCAAACGTCTGTTCTGCTGCAGGTCGCTCTCCAGCTGGACAGTTCACGGAAGCTTCGGCAACCGGAGTTGAAACGCCGCGATGGCGGCGACACTCGCGTCCCCTGGTGTGTTTTTTTTTCGGAACCTCTACCCCCAACCGTCAGGATCGCGACATCCGACAGCACGGCACTACTCCGGCTTCTGTGACGTTATTGGTCACCAATTTGTTACCGGTTTCGGTGCACGGGCGGTATAGGACGCTAAACACACCAGTCGCGAGAGGGACGCGTTTCGGGCACAGCAGCTTCGGGCTAAGGCGTATACTACGGGCGAGGTGTCGAAGGCGAGTGTACAGAGCGCCGTCGGTTCGCCTTTACAACCGGGCCGTAATTAGGAGGCATCGAGGCGGCGATAAATCTGACCCTGCCGACATTTAATCACGAAACCATCTTCCCTTCCTCCGCTGGGAGATCACCCCCGAGCGAAGAATTGGAGGAGATGCCGCTCTCGTGATCTGGGGAGGGGTGTGTGCGTATGTTTGAAAACGCTATGGGTCTCCAGTGACTCGCTCTTCACGCCGTTTGAGTTTTCACTTTTTCTTCCCTCATCGTGGATACCGGAAAGAAAAACAAAAGAGATAGATACAAATGAATGAATGAAAGAAAGAAGGAGAGAGAGAGAGACAGGCTGAGCAGCAGATAACAAAGCCGCAGAATGTTGGACGTCATCTAAAGAAGATCAGCGGGGGCACAGGTTAATCGCGAGTTCTGCGTGAGTGTTTGCTTCGATCAACGAAGCCAAAGAGGTGATGACTCGCCACCGAATCAATCGGGCGAGATGTCAACTGATTAATGAATCGTTAAATCAGTCGATAAATCAATCAGGTGCACGCGGACCCATACGCGCACACGAATACACGAAGGTTCACACACACGCACACTCCGACACACACGCACATATCCGCACGCAAACTCACACACATACACAGACATGCTCTCACAAACGCGCGAACACATGCGTACGGATACAGACCAACTCGCGCACAGACGTAACATTGCACACACAAAAAAACAAACGCACGCACGCACACATGGATACGAACCCTCGCACACGCGCGCACAAACACACACTACAAAGAAACTCATCCTCCTATACAGACACACGGAGATACACACACGCTTACATAAACACACGCACAGTGAGAGACAAACACTGGTGGATGGGAAAAAATGGATTAAGAAGAGGACCGGCGCGCGAAGGAAGACGAGACATTAAAAGGAGAGATGGTATACATGATTCTTTCTACAATATGCGGCATAAAACAGGGACGAAAGGAGAGTGACACAACCCGAGGCGCTTCGTGTTGTTTTTCTCTGCTTTTGTCCCTGTCTTACGGCGCATATTGTTTAAAGAAGAGGAGGCTCCAACTTCCAAGTGCAATCTTTCTCGGAGAGAGGGCCCCCTCGTGCCTATTAGCAAAAACCTCGGCGGCCCAGGAGGCAGGCATCCGGTCTGGGTTCATTTGCATGTAGTTCTGCCGCGTCCCACGAATCGAGCCGGCTTAGGCATCGCGTCGGATTACGTCCTCCCACTTCGCGCGTGTTCCCGCGCACGCAACTTGTCGCTGTTCTTGTTGTTGTTCAAAGAGGGTATTCGTTGCGTGTGTCGTTGCTGCCCGGCGTGCTCTTGGTCTTTTCCAAGAAGGCCCGCGTGCGTGTCACATACCGGTCTCTGTCTTCTACTCCAGGTTTTGAAAGCGGTCGCTTCTAAGGAAGTGTAAACGCTTCTGTCTCTTTTTCTTCTTTTTTTTAGATCGGCAGCTATGCGGACCGCAATTTCGTCTGCTTTTTGAGCAGGCGTTACGGTGACGTCAGTACGCAGATCTCTGATTGGCTCTGATTGGAAGTGATAGTGGGTAGAGTTCGAGGCAGCTTTCTTTTAAGGTCTACCTTCCATCTTTCAATCAGAGCCAATCAGAGATCGGCGTCTTCTGACGTCACTACAATGCCTGCAAAAGAAGCAGACGACACTTGCGCTCTGCATAGCAGAAACACCTCGTTTGTTACGGCGCCTGGAAGGCGTCTGCGACTGTTGTGTTTAGCGTCTTATCCCGCCCGTACATACGAAAAGTGGTCCCAAAGTGGCGACAAATGACGTCACAGAAGCCGGAGTGTCATGCTGTCGGATGTCGCGAGGTCCTGGCGGTTGGGGTCGTAGAAATGCTGGCGAAAAGCACGAGCGAATGCGAGCGTCGCTGTCGTCGTGGCGTCCCAACTTGTGGCTTCCGAAGCTTCCGTGGACTATCAGCTGGAGAGCGACATGCAGCAGAACCAGGGGTCTGTCACATCCACCACCTACTGCTGGGACGCCGCTAGGATCGCGACCAGCGACAGCATGACACTTCTACGACGCGTCACCCAGGTGAAAATCGAGGGACCACTTTTGAGGACGCGGTATGAACGCAGTGTCCAGGCTCCATACTTTCGACGGTCGCGTCGTCGTGGACGCGCGTACAGCGCTCCCTGGCCGCCAGCAACAGGCCTATACTTGTATTCACCTCATAAACCGTAGTAAAAAAAAAGTGCGACTCTTCGCAGAACGTAACCAATTTTCCCCTTCGCTACGTTTTACTTTTTACTTATTTTATCGAGACGTGGGCGTTTCAAACGCCGAAAGCATCGTTTCTTCCTTCGACAACTAAATCTTGCAAGAACTACACTCAGATAGCACACAAATAATGAGCAAAACTCCCTTTTTTATTTCTGTATTTCTTGATGGGACAGCAAGTTTAGCTTAGTCGGTCTTGTACGTTCATTATGCTGCAAGATAAGGTGTTCTTGCGACATCGGCATTTCAAAAGAAACTTGAACCGAAGTCGGTTACGGCCTCGTTCTACTTGGGAGACAATCAACAAACGCTGTTCGCGGGGGCAAGCCAAGCGCAACTTGTCAGAGACTTCAAGCTTCGTGCTTCTGAGTTCCACCAACAGTCAACACAAAGAACTGCAATTGCGGAGATGCGGCACTGTTTAAGAATGCTCGCGATCACTTAAGCCTGTTTCCATTACACGCACCTGCGACAGGGTTAGTCGCAGTAGACTTTTTCTTTTTTTCTCCAGAAAGCGGTTATGCGTGCGTACACCCTCTCCTCTGGCCTATTCGCAACTCCGACGAGTAGTTCCAAGATGGCGGAAGAGACGGGGATAGATTTTTCATCCGCCTGCCTACTAACGATGGTCTGTGTGCTTAAATTAATTTATCTGGCGTCAAAGTGGGAAACGGTAAGGGCAGGAGCGTATCACATATGACGGAGATGTTCACGTGCGTTAGCCAAACGAGCATGATTTTGTTTTTATATGTTGCGGAAACATTACGCAGTTTGTCAGACTTTCTGGAGGGCGAGTGCGTTTTGACCACCGGTCACGTCATTGCATGTGGCAAAATATTTTTGTGGGTGGTGAAAATATCGTGGTGTTTGCAGTGTGCCTGGTCCCCAGTGCTCTAAAACCTGAGCCACGCGGGGCGTGAATGTCAAGCTCCGGTAGAGCAGCGTTCACAGTCTTGATGTCTCTCTGTCAGAGGTTCGCCGCTCACCACACACCGTCGCGGTTTCAGTGCATTGCAACGCGTCATCGACCTGCGCCATGGTTACTAATGAACAGCTTTAGCATAGCGTAACCGGAGGTGAGGCATTGCGAGACCAGAAGTATACGCGCGGCACCTTTCAAGCATGATTTTCAGAGCGTTGGCGCGCTACGGTATATACCTTGTGCTAACGCTAGGGAAGAAATGCATAACGACATCGGCGGTTTTAGGGGTTTGATTTATTGCTTTGCCAAAATAAATAATCACATATACAGTACACTAAAAAAAGGGTGTAAAAGTGTATCGTTACACCTTTTGTCCCATAGAATACACCCCAAAACTTCAGTGCGACGTACAGCGCCCTATAGTTGAACATACAGCCCTAAATTTTAGGAGGGGCTTGAAAAACAGTGCGATATAACTTTTTAAATAGCTAAAGTACCTATCAAAGACCACATAAAGAAAACACCGAGTTTTGCAGTAGGGCCAAGAAACCCCGATTATTATTTATTTCTTTGTAGTCAGTAAAACGTACATTAGCTATTTTAATAAGTTGTACCACACGGATATCAAGCCCCTGGTAAAATTTCGGGCCGTCTGTTCGACTGTAGGGCACTGTACGTCGAATTGAATTTTTGGGGTGTAATATATAGGGGCAGGGGTGTAACGATACACCCTTTTACACTCTTTTTAGAGTGTATACTACCCTGTATACCGTGTCATTCGCATCGTCGCGACCCGTCTCGCCAAAACTGTCCGTACTAACCCTCACGATCGGCAGACAGACACGCCTAAAAATTCTGCGAGCATATGTATTTATTTGCTTTTGTAACTAACTGACAACAGGTACTTGTTGTCTGTCTTTTGGAAGTGCGTGGAGCAAATTGTCATGTTCCTTGTCATGGTCTTTTAGCGCATAAAATGCGAACCCATTTCCGATGTTTGTCGCTCGATGCACTGTTGAACGAGCAGTCCTCACACATACTTTCTGGGAAGAATAGACCTTTGGTATGTCGTACGCAAGAGCTTTGTTCTACATGCAGTAATCTTTTTCCCGTCACGTTGAACAAAGATTGTGATTCCGACCGCAGGACCCGAAATTCGCAGCGTGCGCGATCTACTAACATCCCCTGATGACATCTTCACACCAGCTTTCTATGTTCTTTTCACATATTTCACACTAACTCATTCCTCAGTCAACGTGTCCTCACACCACTTTTCTATATTAATGCGAATAGCATTCTTTGGATACTTCACGCACTTTTCGTCTATGTATCTATCTATCTATCTATCTATCTATCTATCTGGCTATCTAACCTCTTACGCCGCAGGTCGATAAATAAATAAAAAAGACCGGCGCCGGCATGGGATTCGAACCGTTGACCCCTTTGATCAGCAGGCAGACGCGCTAACCACAGAGCTATGAAGGCAGTCATTCACCGCACTCTAAACATTTGTTTATATCTTTACCATAGGATGCGCGCAGCGCTGTCACAGCTACCGGTGCGCGCGCGTTCCATGCACGAGGGCTGCTCACCCTCTCCCGCGCGCTCACCCTCTCCCCTCTAGCTCACCCTCTCCCGCGCTCCGGAGACCTCTAGCTCAGCCTCACGAGGCGGCCGAGCTCTTTCGGCTAAGCTCCTTCGGCCATCCCCTGCAGTCGGTTACGGCCTTGTTCTACTTGGGAGACAATCAACAAACGCTGTTTGCAGGGGCAAGCCAGCGCAACTTGTCAGAGACTTCCAAGCTTCGTGCTTTAGAATCGCCAACAGTCAACGCAAAGGACACAATTACGGGAGATGCGGTACTGTTTAAGAATGCTCGCGATCACTTAAGCCTGTTTCCAGTACACACACCTGCGACAGGGTTAATCGCGGTAGACTTTTTCTTTTTTCTCCAGAAAGCGTTTATGCGTGCGTTACACCCTCTCCTCTGACCTATTAGCCCCGAGAACATGGCGTGGCGCCACCTGACGGGCCTATCGTCGTGACGTAGGATGAGGGATCACGTGACCGTTTCCCGCACTCTGCGTCAAGGGTGGAGTGTCTCGGTCTTCTCTTATTTTAATACTACGGGTGTTTAAGGCTTCTTTAACCCAATGTTTCGTTTCACTACTCGACCCAGTCGAGTTCCTAAATCGGCTACCGTACGAATGCTTCCGGGGAGCCGGTGAGTCGGTTGCAGGCGAGCAGGGAAACGGTCGCTGCACGCAAGCTGCCGGGCGGCGTGGACTGGCGCCGCGGAGGGACGGGTCAACTTGTCGTTTTCGGCGGCTGTCTTGCGCATCGTAATGAATGCTTACGAAGTGCGACCTACCGTTGAAGGTAGACGAATATTTTTTTAACTTCTATTCGACCGGGCACCCCTTGCAACTGTGTACCCCTTTTCAGTTGTGCTGTCTGGTAAGCAGCATCAATGCGTTCGTGGACAAGGCCCCTCAAATGTCCCGCCTGTTGTTTGAGGAGCGAAAGTGTTCTCGAAGCGGGACACGTGTTCTGTAGAAACAAGAAGCTAGATAAGGATTGCTACACGTTCATTGATTCGTACCTCCAAACGTCGGCATCTACTTCGTACCCGCACGAGCTGGATAGAAGAAACGTCGATGACATCGAGCTCCTGCAAAGCATGGGTGAAGCGAACATGCGTGTATCATTACTTGGTTAGGTTGTATGTACGCATCGGCCAGCGTGCTGTGAAATCGATCGAGATCGCGGCCAGAGCGGGGAGCGGAAACAACTGGAGCACTCAGACAGTTGCGTTTGATTGCGTTTGACTGCGTTTCGGCTGCGAGAACCAGGACATCCCTGCTGCTTATATCGCGTGCAAACATGGTTCCTTGAATTGGATTCCACGCTTCATACGTAAGCACAGATGTGCCGGTGTCTCGCTTTCGGTTCTCAACACAACGCAGTTAAACGCACTCATGAACGCGAGTGTCTCAACCGGCCTTTAGAGATTGCGATTTGCGATGAACGGTGAAGTGAAGCGCCTTTCTCCAAATAAAATCGGTCGTCTCCGCTGCTATCGTAGCTCAGGAATAAAGAAAACAAATTCTCGTGGCTCAGTGGTAGCATGATCGCCTCCAAGTCGCGAGTCGCAAAATCAATACAATGCAACTAATTTTTTTTTTTTTACGTTTTGAAGCACAGGTTTTTTTGTAAGCTTTTCTGCAATGTCGGAATTTTCGAGCGACGAATAATAAAGCTTGTTTATAACATTTAATTTCATAAACTAATATCAGACCATTCAAAGTCCAATGACATTTATTATTTGCAGCATCGCTGTTTTTCTTTTGTAAAGAAAGGTTATGCAGAATATTCCTGTAGCTAGGTGTATTAGAGTTAGGAGTGATTTTATTTGGGCTCCTACAAGATAAGCAGATAGGTTACAAAAAGAAAAAGATATTACTTGCTAATACGAGTGCAGCTACTCATCTGCAATCTTTAAGTAAAATAAATAAGGCCACGTAACATTCTCACATTTATGCAGCTGCCGGTTGCTTAAATACCACTAGGCTGTGAGTGATGTTTGCATTAAAATAGTCAGTGAAATTTTATGGCTTGTTACCCTCTGTAAATTACTGTTTCAAGTCTATTAGCACTCAGCTCTACTTGCATTGCGTGACGCCAACTTGTATATACATTTTTAACCCCATTGTTCAAATAATATTGAAGCTGTATGAGAAAGGTACTGCCACGCAGGGGTGAGAGTGTGCTCACATTTTATGAATCACATTGGAATGCTTCTCCTTGGGGTAGATGTGGAAGCTGATATCTGGGTTGGTCGTGTAACTGCGGCATTGCGGCCCCGAACAGTACTTTACCATTGCTCCCTGAGCTCGACAGCTGCCGAAGCCGATCCACGCCTGTACTGATCAAGCTTCAAAAGCAGAAAAAATGCGAAAGTACCGATTGAAGGGTTTCCGAAGGCCCCGACCAAAGCAAGGCGGAATAGCTGGCCTTATCACGTGATCCTTTATCCTACGTCACGGTCGAGCGATCGCAGCGCTCAATCCCGGTCCCGCTCGGGGCCAATTCGCCACTCCAACGGGCAGTTCCAAGTTGGCGGAAGAGACGGGGATAGATTTTCCATCCGCCTGCCGGCTAACGCTGGTCTGTGTGCTTAAATTAATTTATCTGGCTGTCAAATGGGAAACGGTAAGGGCAGGAGCGTATCACAGATGACGGAGATGTTCACGTGCGTTAGCCAAACGAGCATGATTTTGTTTTTATATGTTGCGGAAACATTACGCAGTTTGTTAGACTTTCTGGAGGGCGAGTGCGTTTTGACCACCGGTCACGTCATTGCATGTGGCAAAATATTTTTGTGGGTGGTGAAAATATCGTGGTGTTTGCAGTGTGCCTGGTCCCCAGTGCTCTAAAACCTGAGCCACGCGGGGCGTGAACGTCAAGCTCCGGTAGAGCAGCGTTCACAGTATTGATGTCTCTCTGTCAGAGGTTCGCAGCTCACAACACACCGTCGCGGTTTCAGTGCATTGCAACGCGTCATCGACCTGCGCCATGGTTACTAATGAACAGCTTTAGCATAGCGTAACCGGAGGTGAGGCATTGCGAACCAGAAGTATACGCGCGACACCTTTCAAGCATGATTTTCGAGCGTTGGCGCGCTACGGTATATACCTTGTGCTAACGCTATGGAAGAAATGCATAACGGCATCGGCGGTTTTAGGGGTTTGATTTATTGCTTTGCCAAAATAAATAATCACATATACAGTACACTAAAAAGGGTGTAAAAGGGTGTATCGTTACACCTTTTGTCCCATATAATACACCCCAAAACTTCATTTCGATGTACAGCGCCCTACAGTCGAACATACAGCCCCAAATTTTAGGAGGGGCTTGAAAAACGGTGCGATATAACTTTTTAAATAGCTAAAGTACCTATCAAAGACCACATAAAGAAAACACTGAGTTTTTGCAGTAGGGCCAAGAAAACCCCGATTATTATTTATTTCTTTGTAGTCAGTAAAACGTACATTAGCTATTTTAATAAGTTGTACCACATGGCTATCAAGCCCCTCGTAAAATTTCGGGCCGTCTGTTCGACTGTAGGGCGCTGTACGTCGAATTGAAGTTTTGGGGTGTATTATATGGGACAAAGGGTGTAACGATACACCCTTTTACACCCTTTTTTAGAGTGTATACTACACCTGTATACCGTGTCATTCGCATCGTCGCGACCCGTCTCGCCCAAAACTGTCCGTACTAACCCTCACGATCGGCAGACAGACACGCCTAAAAATGCTGCGAGCATGTATTTATTTGGTTTTTGTAACTAACTGACAACAGGTACTTGTTGTCTGTCTTTTTGAAGTGCGTGGAGCAAATTGTCATGTTCCTTGTCATGGTCTTTTAGCGCATAAAATGCGAACCCATTTCCGATGTTTGTCGCTCGATGCACCGTTGAAGGAGCAGTCCTCACACATACTTTCTGGGAAGAATAGACCTTTGGTATGTCGTGCGCAAGAGCTTTGTTCTACATAGAGTAATCTTTTCCCATCACGTTGAACAAAGATTGTGATTCCGACCGCAGGACCCGAAATCCGCAGCGTGCGCGATCTACTAACATCCCCTGATGACATCTTCACACCAGCTTTCTATGTTCTTTTCACATATTTCACACTAACTCATTCCTCAGTCAACGTGTCCTCACACCACTTTTCTATATTTCATCCCGTCTTGATCATCCTCATAAAGTAGGCGTACCACATGTACTGTAAATAGTTTGCACCAAACCATGTACACTATGTGCACGAACAACAAATCTTCATTCCCAAAACTTCTGTGGATTGGAAACGCCTTCCCACCTCTATCGCCATAATCCAGGCGGATGGTTTGTTTAAAACTGCTGTTACAAATTTCTATTTTTTCGTAACCAAAATGTGCTTTGCCTTTAAGTTATTTATTGTATAATTATTTTTTGTTGACTACAACCCACTCCCCTCTGTAATGCCGTTGGCCCTGAGGGTATTTACTTAATAAATAAATAAATGATCCCTTTGTGCAGCGCTGTCGCCAAGAGGACCACAACGAATCTTATATTAACGCAGTCGCTTTTTCAAACTGCATGATGCAGGAACACGCCGTCCCGAACAGCAGCTGAGAGGCCAACGGTCCCCGCCACCAACCGTTCCCGCTCCTCTGGTTCTTCGTGTGTCCGCGAGAGGGCGAGCGGCCGGCTGGAGTTGGGAATACGGGGTGATAGATTTTAATTTCAACAGTATCTAAAAAGAAAAAAAAATCCATGAAAGGTACGCTATTACGGTCTTTGCAGGTGAGTTATACGGCCAGGGGGACATTATATAGCGGGGAAATCCTCTCGATAAGTCGGATAATTAACTAAAATTTTTTATTTACATATTAATTGGCGAGAGTAATCATATGGCTCCAATTAGAAACTCGTTGAGCGTTTTTTTTTTAAAACTACCGAGTCGGACAATCTTAGAAAGACTCTACGCACATGGGAAGCGCAGGGGTCCCTCTGTTACAACTCGTGGAAGAGGCACGAGACTGGCCGTGCCAAAACGCGTAGGCTACGTCGTTTTACAGTAACTTGCAGAAAAAAAATTGTAACTTAAGAGTTTCTCGAAACTAACGAGTTACTTGTTTTCGAGTATTCAGTACTCTACTCTGTTACTGCTCAACCTGGCACTCAGTAACCTAACTCAAATCTCTTTTGAGCATCTTGCACGAGCCTGCCGTGCGTATTTAGGTTTCTTTCGTTGGTTCTTTTGTGAGTATCGGTAGTATGGGGCATAAAAGAAATGACATTCGACACAACGGCCCGATAACAATAGCTCCCGACGGGTGGAGACATGTTTGGCTGCTCGTCACTTGCAACTCGCGGACAAACCCCCAGACGGCGTTCGTTACTTCAATAAGTCCATTGTTTCCCCAAGACACTTCCAAACTTTCCGTTAGCCCTTACAAGGCTTGGACATAGACTGACTATCTCCCACTTTGTTCGATGCGCATTCACGCAAAGCTTCCCCTTGGAAGTAAATCACTTAACAACCCCTCCCCTCCTCCCACCGCCCCCCTTGGAACCACATGTTCCCCGGCGTAAACATACGGAAGGCCCAGAGCACTCCCTCAACCACAACACCCCTCCCCACCCAGAACGCGAGTCCGTTGATGAGCTACCGGACTAACGAACTTCCCACACAACGCAGGACCCCGCGTCGCGACCCCTGCTGCCGCGGTGTCTGAACTCCCCGAGAAACACACCCCAGGTTTGTGGGACGTCTCCCTCCCTCTCCCCTTTTTCCCTATTCCCGTTTCTAGGTTGATCTCGACCATACTTCGTCTCGCCGTAACCTGGCAAAGAGCGAACGCTGCGGCCCCGTCCAGCCAATCAGAGAGACGGAGAAGAAGCACGTGACAGCCCTCACCAAAGGGGCGAGAGCGTAACCGAAGCGGTTGGAGAAGAGGGGAAGGAGGATCTCTCCTCTTACCCTCTTTTGTGTGTCCCAGACGTCGCTTTTGTTTGTCCCCCTGGAGATTATTAGCCTGCCGCTCAAAATTCGTGCAAAAGCGGCTTCTCTCCCGCCCGTTAGCTTTGACAGCAATGCGTCCACTAGTGATACGAAGTATAGTCACGTGTTTCCTTCCGGAGCGCTGATTGGCTCGCCGGGACCGTAGCCTCCGCCGTTTGCCATGTTACGGCGAGACGAAGTATAGCGGTGGCCGGACTTCGTAATATAGTGCACCCGCGCACCGTCTCACCCCATAGATGGACCGCGGTGGACGCCACGAGTCGTCTCAGCCAATCCGGCGCCGAGAACCAGACACGTGACCTTCCGGTCGAAGCCCGCGACGCGAGAATCGCGACGTCACGCGACGTACTCGCAGCGCCGGGTTGGCTGGGCGGCATCTTCCAGGAGTTCATCTCAGCGTGAGCGTGCGGAGTGTGGGTGGCCGCAATTAGTCGATGCCTGGCCCGTTCCTGGGTAGCGTCACTTTGCTGTGACAGTGCCCCGGCCCGCGCGCAGCGTTCGCTCGGGTGATCGGGCCAGAGATGGCGCTGGCATCGCAATATGGGTAGGCTGCGCGCGCCCTCTGTGATGATGTGCAGCGCGTCGGCACGGCCAAATCGCCCCCACATTTTACACGCTCAACGCTGGTGCTCCATTACCGGATGCATCGCTCTGAGGAAACAGTAGAACGATAAAGACTGTATATCGAGTGCGGGACAATTAGCGGTCACTTAGTGCGACGATAACGTTCGGTTAGGATCCGAGTTCTTTATCCGACGAAGCTTGAGCCCGGTGTGATTTCGCAGGCTACCTGAAATATTATGCTTAGTAATCCACGAACGGACCGATCGCTCGTTCGCAAACGGGTATTTCCTTGTCCCAAGTGAGCGGAGAGTCGCTAATGCCCGATTCTCATGGAGCGATTTTACTCGGGATTTCGTAATAGCGACGTCGCTTGTGCGACAGAAGAGTGATGAGGCTGCGCTGCTGAGCTGTGACGTTGACTCTTGTGCGGCTGAAAAAAGGAAAGAAAAAAAGGTTGATGCCGTAGTAGCTTGTGCCAAGGGACCTTCAAAGAAATTAAATAGCGTTCAGTATAATTGGGTAATTAATTACTTTTGAGTAATTAAACTGATCATTATTAATTTTAAAGGCAGGTTTTCAGTTAGGAACTTGCTAGACAATCGAAATCTACTAAATCCACCCACATTGGGTCGTATATCTTTCCGGTGTTTATGTATGTAAAAAATCGGCGGATGTTTTGCGGTGTTTATTCATTTCCAAAATATCTGCGCATTTCGGTCAAGTGTCTCTGCCGACGCTTAAAACGGCTTTTATCGACGGAAAAAAATCTCGAATAGAAACGAACAATGGAGACGAGAAACGGTTAAGCTTTTACTTACATCTGACACACAATGTTCTTCAGACCTCATTATTGTAATATATGCATGCGTACATTCCAAGGCTCGCTATCATGGCGTTCGTCATGTTTCTCTACGTTTTCTATCATCGCTGAGCCAATCATAAACAGAAAAGGCCCAGTGACCTGCGCTTTTGGCACTGCCTGATTAGTACAGTTTCATCGGCGTTGTCTGAGTCTGGATTTAAGCTGAAGCGAAGTAGTATAAAAATACTCCGATGTCACCCCCCCCCCCCCCCGAGCGCGCTACGATCCAAACAATATGAAAGACACTTCAAACCGCCCAGTTAGGGTCCACGAAGTAGGGCAACCTTCAAAGAGGCAATCTACGAAAGGGCACAAAGAGGCCAAAGATTCAGGGACATAGGCTGAAGGTCTAAGTAACCAACACTGACAGAAAAACACATCTCGATTACTAAGAGAGCTTGGAAGACCTTTGTTGAAGGTCAACAATACAAAAAAAAATCGTTTCACTAACGTTTCCTTACAGAAAACTGTGGTGCTTTTCTGTTGAAAGACTGTTGAAAAAAGGTCATCACAACATCTAAAATGTCAACAGGTTTTCTTCTGACTTTATCTAGCTTTTCTGTTTAATTTTCTTATATATATATATATATATATATATAATATATATATATATATATAGTATATGATTACATAGCTCACCTGGGATAAACAGAAGGCACTCGAGAGAAATATATTCCAAAAGACATTTGCCCTTATGGAGATGGTCTTCCAAAACGAGGAGAAAGTCGCCAAAATGTTGTGTACGGAAACGTTTCGGGCCTGGTAGGCTCTTCGTCAGTCCAAACAGGAACACTTCGTTTGCCTTTATCCTTGCTTTGGAAGACCATCTCCATAAGGGCAAATATCTTTTGGAATATATATATACCGTATTTTCCAGGCTATAGTCCGCACCCGCTGTATAGTTCGCAGGGGCCAATTTAGGCTGAAAACGAAAGTTATTGCTTAGATAGTCCGCACCCGGTGCATAGTCCGCACGCCGTGCATAGTCCGCACTCGGTGCTTAGTCGACAAGAAAATCTTCTCATACACGGCACACCTTGACAGGTGTCTGCTTTCTTAGCTCACAAGGAAGCTTGTAGTATACATAAATCATTAGTAACATACTCTTTCATTCACGAATTCCGTCACGTCTCGTCAGAATGAACGATCTTGAAAAACAAAATTCCTGTATAGTTTCACGCGTAGATAGTCCGCACAGCCAGAAATTTCAACTTTTAAATTTGTATAGTCCGCGGACTATAGCCCGTAAAATAGGTGTATATATATTTTATTTTTTTTCACGCTCGCGCACATTTTTATCTTTCTCTTTTCTCTCCCTTTTTTCACCTCCTCGATTCTCTTTATTTGTGACGTAATAAAGAATGAAATTTAGAAGCTTTGTAAGCGACATTTCTATAATATTTAATAACGGCATTCGTAAAGCATTTTTTTTTTAACGCAGCAGTGAGGATAATCGGGGAGTCGGGGCATGGGACAAAGTTCTCTACGGATCGCGCCGATATTGCGAGAGGTCTATTGCCTATTCCTTTGTGAATCACAAGAAGGCGAGTTTACACGAGGGTAGAAAACCAAAAGCCTGCTTCTCTGTACGAAAATTCGGAAGTAAAGCGGACCGTTTCTTACCTCTTCTCCTTCGAGAGCTTTTCGCCTTTTCACTATGACGCGTCCGCGGTGCCAAAGGACGTAAGCCGTACGCCAGCTCACACATTAGACACGAGAACTGCGCGTCACTCCTACGTATGTGCTCGTCAACAATCAATGCGTCAACGAATATTTGGATTTTCATGGTCCCTTTAATCTCTCTCTCTCTCTCCTCCCCCCCCCCCGCCCTTTTGCGCAAAGTAGCCAACCGCGACAATTACCCAGGTTAACCTCTCCGTCTGCCTCTATTGTCCTCCCCCGGCTCCCTAGAATGACCAAGGCCCGCGCGCTAGCATTTCGACGTTGACGTCATCACAGAGAAATCGAGTGCAAACAGTGACTGGGCACGAACGCTGCGTCATGGTTCGGCTAAGCCTCGCGCCCAATCAGTGCGTAGAAGGACGGTCGGCGTCAGGGCTCGGGCCCAATCGCTGACCTTTCTCCAAAGCAGGAACGAAGGCTCGTTTCCCGTTCCTTCTCAATCTCGGAGCGAGTTCCCGTTACCAGTTCCAGTGGTTCCAAAGTAACGCGTTCCTGTTACATTTGTAAGATGGGAACGTGTCGCTCCGTTAACGTTACGGGGCGTTTTTTTGTTTAATGCAATTTTTTGCCGAATGATAAACATTTCTCTAAGGGTTTTGTACATGCGCAGGCGGCCTTCCTCTCGCAGCGACGAAAGCTCTAACTTCGGTTGGCGTCCGGAAGAATGTTTACGCTACCTCTCCTGACCTCTCCGTGACTCGGATCAGCCGCAGAGAAGGCAGGAAAGGTATCGCAGCTCCCATTCCATCCACCAACCGTAGTTGGAAGTTTTAGCCACTTGGTGTCGTCTTTGTGCGAAAAAAAAAAAAGTTCATTCGTAAATTAAACGAATTGCAAGCGAGTAAAAATATCCCCATCGAACTTCGTGTCGTATCGCCATGATCGCATTTGTTCCGATCCTTTGTTTTTGACTATCTCTCGGACACTTCACCCGTTCCTTGTAGTCGGAGGCTGAAATATTTATTAACAAAAGGCCCCAATGCCTACTAAATTCCGGAAAAGTGCAGATATACACACGCAATAAAAAAAAGGAATGGCGGTGTTCCTCCGTTGCTCCTAAAAGAAACATGTTCTGCGCAACACGTTAGATATTTCCTCTTTCGCAAGCCTCGATCTTTCTCTCTCCGACCGGTGTTGTTTACCGCGTCCTCAAAAGTGGTCCCTCGATTGCCGCATGATGACGTCACAGAAGTGTCATCCTGTCGCCTGCCGCGATCCTGGCGGCGTCATACAGCAGCTGTGGTGTATGTGACAGACGCTTGTTCTGCTGTAGGTCGCTTTCCAGCTTCACAGTCCACGGAAACTTGTGCAGCCAGGAGTTGGGACGCCGTGACGACAGCGAGACTCACGCTCGCTCGTGCTTTTCTTTTATGGATGCCGTTGGATGGATGTTAATGGCTATGCCTTTTGTAACGGGCGGTAACTTGCGCCATCTAGCCCAAGCATAAAAAAACATGCGAATACTCTCGCCCTCCTACTAAGTCAATTTTCTCCACCTAACTATCACCAGGCAGTGTGGGATATCACCAGGATGACCGTAGCAGAGAAGGCTGTTGTTGACAGGCTTTGAATATTTTTTACATTGTCGAACCTTAAGTCCAGAACGCCGCCGACGGTACGACCTAATAGGACCAATCATTAAGCGTCAAAAGTGCACCATCACGGTGTTCGTCCTCTTCTTCTACGTGTTCTATCATCGTTGAACCAATCATAGACAGAAAAAGCCCCAGTGACTCGCGCTTTTAACGCTGCCTGGTTGGTCCCATTACCGCGGAGCGTCGGGCTGCGTCTGAACTCAAGCTGAAACGAAACATAGGTAGTGTTGGTATGGGTCGACAACTCGGAGAGATATACCTTACTGGCTACGTTTACGCAGATGCCACCGAAGCGTATCAAATGGATAGAGGGCCAATCACGCGCAACCAGCTCCTCTCTCTTCTGCCCAATCATTGTCTTCGTGTCCCAATTCGATGCACTACGTAGGATCGCGTCCATGTAAAAAACAAAACAAAAAAATCAGCAACTGCTTGGAGCACTTCATTCGTTTCCCTCTGCCTCGTTTATGTTCCGAGGTAGAGAGAGAGAAAGAAGAGATTGCTACCGTCCGATAAAGTCATCCGCAGAGACGTTCACTGCGCCGCAAACAATCGCCAATCGAGCCTTTGGTCTCGCATCGACGGAGCATCATCGGAGAGTGTGTACATGTGACCCGCTTCGCCCCCGTTGCGTGACCGATCGTCCGCACGCGCCTCGGAGGGCCGCCAGCGTGCGACGGAGAACAAGGGCTGCCGACAAACAAAGGGACTTTAAAGGGCCCGGCGCCAATTTCCCAAGTTTCGCCGCTGCAGGTGCAGATCGCTCCGTAAGCCGCGGCGGCGGGTTCGGAAGTCGTTGACATTAGAACCGCTAAAGGGGCTACGCATCGAAGTCACGATGTGCTTCAGCCATTGGATTGAATTGGATTCTTTGGCCACCCCTTTGCAGCCACCTTGGTGCTTGGGACCATGCATGGTTGCCGTCTTACGCCCAGCTTGCTTCCTCTTCTTCCGATCTTGCATTCTGAGGTATCGTTCAGCGAAACGGCGCAAAGGCCGGAGCAACGAATAAACATTGCGAAAGAACAGCGATTGACTTACCTTTCTTTATTCTGACGATGAGAACAATGAAAATGCAAGCTTCATGCTGCGGGCTCACACTTGACAGCGTGCTTTGAGGCGGTTCTGTTTCCGTTTCTGGTTTGGTTATATAAGTGCCGCATGCGGAGATCTAGAGAACTGGCTCGGGCTCGCTTTTTCTGCTGGGCAGTAGACACTCGAGCGTTTGGACAGGCCGAAGCAGAGAGCGAGAAACATCTCGGAGGCCACGGCGGGGGTACTGTAATTGCGAGCATTGCCGCTTGATGGCGTCAACGCCTGACAATCTCGCCTAGTAGTAATAGGGAGTTTTCGTAGATCGTTTTCACCGTCCCGCAACGCCCTCCGCAACGCGCTACGATACTCGGAACTTTACAGTCAAGGCCATCGGCGCGCAGGCGCAGTAGCAACTTCTTCGTTGCGGAGGGCTTAGCGGAGGGGAAATGCGGTCTACGAAAACTCCCTAATATCCGAGGACTGTACGTCCTATGGCCTACATAGCTTTTCCGTAACGTCATTCACGACCATGTCGGGGCGGGAGGCATTCAACGTCAGGTGATGTGAGAAATATTTTATTCGTTTTAAAACGATAGTTTTCGTTCGTTTTTGAGCGGACGACTGGTATTTCCAATGTACTGACACAACGTAGTTTCCGGCAAAACAAAGAAGAGCTAAAATTTCTTTTCAGTGCCCCTTTAAGTGGGATTCACCCGCTCGTCACTCAATAAGCTAATTTCGCCGCACAAACCTGAGTTTGAGGAATGTACGAGAGTATTGACTCCTTTGTGGGTTCATTCCGAAGATGTAATGAAGGTCGTAAAGCCCTTAATTTTTGGCTTGTGAGCGCTGGAGGTTTTTAATAAAATCTAGAATTATGACCGTCTGGACTGTTTTAAGCGCATGTTGATGTCGTTTTAAAATTAAACTTACTTAGTAGATAAAGGCGAAAAAAATATATGGTAGTGGGTACTAGCCCTTTCTAACGCCGTTCGCCATTTATCGTGGAAAACATTTTCTCCGCAAACTCGATTTGTGAATAAAATTTGCACTAAGATTTGCTCCACAAACTCTGGCAGCGAGACGTATAGTATACAGTTCCGCTCAAATTGATCAAACGACTCCATATTCTATATATTCCCGAAAAACAACAACAGTGTTTTACGTGTACACATTTGTGTACGTAGCGTTTGAAAAGGGCTAGAGGTGCATCTTATCTTATATTAAAGACTATGACGAGAAGAGTAAATGTTGTGGTATTCGCGTGTTTGTGTAAACAGTTTCCACTTGATTTATTTTCAATAGGTTCAACGAGATGGCGAACACTTGAAGACGAATAGGCTCCGAGACGATACAGGTTTGGCGCGCAATAGACCATATGCGTAAAATCCCTTGATACTTCTTTAACAAGTAGCGACAATCAATACAAATGACAGAGCACATTTCGCTAGAACAGAATGGCGGCATTCAGTTCAAACCTCTGCTGTGCGCCGCCATTCGCTTCCTGAAACCTGCACCGTCACGCAGTCGGCGCTTCAAAGTATGGCGCTACTTGTACGAAGCTCTTATCTATAGGGACTTTGCATATGCGTAAGGCCCCTGTATACACTGAAAGGTAGCGCAAACCATTGTCTGAAATGGGGAAGAGAAATTTCTCCTCGCCGATGCCCTTTCCCTCTCAAAAGTTCTCTTTCCCCTCGCTTCAATTGAATCTGGCGCTACACGTGACCGTTGTCTTCCCATGATCCCGCGCGATTCGGTCGTCTGCTCGAAACCAACGCCATCACTGGGCCAGGCGTAGCAGCGGCTCCGTTCGCGGCCCGGCCGTAGGGTTTTTTTTTTATATTTTACCACAACCTCGGCGGCAACGCGATGCCATCATGCTGCGCTGTAGATTGCACAAACAGCATTGCGGAAGGGAAGAAGCATTTTTGCCGTCCCGACGGGAAAGAAAAATCTTTAACTGCGAAGACAATGGCTCCACCGGATCGGTCGGAATAGTTTCGAGTGCCTCCAAAGGAGACTTTGCTGGGTAAGTCATTGTCAAACTCTGAATCGTATTACCTGTCTCTTTCGGTCTCGCCGATGAAGATCGCTTATTACGATCATGAGACGAGACAAACACGGAAGCATATTGCCGGCACGAAGGGCTTAAACACATCTTTTCGCGCGTATTGGATCTTAGAAACTGACTCGCTCACTCTTAGCTCGCTTGCATTGAGTCGGCCGAGTTGAGAACGATGCGTGAGAGACTAGGGTGCCACTAAAATAAAAAAGGGTTGTAGTGTTACCCCGTGCATCTTGCGTCAGTGAAAGGAGAGTCACCAACACTCGAGCACCTCGCGATTTTGTTTGTGCAACATATTTCCGCGATCGGTACTTCACAAATGGCAACTAAAGATATGCGATGCTGCATTTATTGTTCAGGATCACTTCACGAACGATCAGTTTGTGCCAGCGATCTTGGCAAAGTCTGGCCTCAAGAAACTCAAGCCATATGCAGACCCTTCCACTTTTTTCACACCGACCTCTTCCGAATGTGAAATATTTTGCCTTGTAGCAATAAATATTTTCATGTCTTCATCTTTGTGTGTGATTTGTCTTCTGTGATTCATAAAACATCAATTATTGACAATAAAAAAAATTGCTCTTGTATTCAAAAGGCTTTGCTGAAGGATCCCTCTGCCTTCGTTTTGTAACTCACAAAGTAAGGTACGCCCGCGGGTGTGCGGCAAAGCTTATGCGCTTGGAGAGTGAACTCAAGGGTGTACCTTGCGTGTGAGAATGTCAAAACACTAATATATGTGATAAATGAGAAACGTGCTGGCAAGGCAACCGAGCACACGCAATTTTTCATTTTAACGGAGGGGATACAAGTGAGTGTATTTGATTATTTGACGGGTAGATTTATGCACGAGGCGCGTAAACAGCAGACGTAGCATATTCCTCCGCGCGCATGAGCACAGTTGAAGGTAGTATTCGACGCTTATAAAATGTGTATGAAACGTGTATGAAGTAAACCAAGCTGCTGGATTGACCAAACGATCGGTGATGCTAAACATTACCGAAAAGTCCTGTTTTACACGATGCATAGTGGTGTCATTTATTTGCTTAACTCCAGCGATGCCGATTCTTCGAATGCACTTCGTTCAAGGTACTAAAACGTTTTAGTAGAACGTATACGCTAAGGACTGCGAGCCTTGCGGGCGTGTGCGTGTGTGCCCACTTCATGCTCAAAGCGACGGCACGAGCTCCCGCTAGCAACGCAGTCCTTGCCCACGAAACCCTATTTAGACGCAGGGAGAGGTGCATTCTATCGTGTGCCTGCTCTCAGCTTTTGCTGCAATAAACGGGTAAACGAAATATATTTTCGCAGTGGATGCCGATGTTCCGAAAAACTCAACTGCTTTTTTTATTATTATTAATCATTTGCGTTTAGCGGAATTGGAGAAAGCTTGTCTTCACGCCCGAGTGATTCCAACTCTGCTCGTGCTATTTTATTATATTTGCCGATAGAGACGTCTTCCCGAATTTTATAACTCCAATAAAGGTGCACAAACGCTAGTTTCTTCATGTTAGAAAACAAAACTCTCTATATATTAGAAAAAAAAATCTAGTCCGCCGTATCCAATAACATGAACAACCAACCAGGCACTCGGAACGCGCGCCGTCGCGCGCGTTCCGGGGCCTGCTCAGACATGGCGGTGGGGGGCGTGGCGCGGACATAGGGCGAGGAGGATTGCCACCTAATAGGCGTATCCGGTATGGGCGACGAAAAAATATTCCAACGTTTCAACCTGCAAATAGTAAAAAATAAAGGGGAGGCAAAACGAGAAAGTGTGACGGTTACGCTTATATCCTAAATGCCTTCTATTGGCGTGGCAAAGGCAAAACAATGTTTCCGCCCATACTGGAAGTGACGTCAATTCAAGATGGCGGCGCACTTGCAGAAAAGGTCTATACAGCTATAAATGCGAAATTTAGAGCGCTATCTAGTAGCGCGCCGAGAACTACGTCCGCCATCTTGGTAGTGGCGACGAAACGAAACCAGTGACCCGACGGGCAAAGACCCCGTGTAAACAAGCGACCGCGCTTCGTGTGAGAGATGCGATGCCAACGCGTTGCTGCGTTCCGTTGCGGAATAAACCTTCGATTCGTGCCTGACTGAACGCAAACAGGGTTCACATTTTTGTCTTATTTTTCTTTGTTACTTGAGACGCAGCTTCTGACAAAAACAATCGGTGGCAACGCGAAGAAACATGCGGACGTTATCAAGCGGCGTGAAGCCATTTACACCTTTTGAACTGGACCATAATTTTGTCACCAAGTTGTACGAAATTTGTTTTTGAACTTTTTTAATGCGAAAGCATTAACTGTCCCATAAAGCGAACCGGCGTCATCAGCTTTTTGAAGCCGCGCCAAGCGGCACCTAAATTTCCTTGTCTCCTGGAGCGAAGCCATGTAGTCTGTAGCAGCCACCCTATTGGCTGGCGCACGGCGTAGTTCCAAGGAACTCCACCCCACAGAGAAGCCCTCTCCTTGGCGCAGCGGCCCGGCCGCCGGTTAGAGGGAGCGGCCGGCCGCAGAGCCAGCAGAGCCTGCCCGGGCAGACTCCGGAGAGGGCGCACGGCCGAGCTCAGGGTGGCGCGCAGCTTGTAGGATCGAACACACTACGTATACGAATGCTTTCGCATTTCCGACACGTGAGCAGTCCTAAGTGTTTTTGTAGTTTTTGTTTCTTTCTTTTATGCACGTTGTAGTGTCGTCCTGTGTTTTTCTTGATGCGCAGGCAGCTCAATGTATGCGGACGAGACCAAAGCTGTTAAGCGAGGCAAAAAGATGACAGTTTTAATAATCTACGCCACCAACCATAATTGAAGATGCGTATGGTTAACAGCAAACAACAAAAGCTGGAAGCACCACAGAGCCCTCATTTTAATGTCATATATTCAAAAAAGGGTAGTTACTTTAGAAAGCCAGAAAACAATCTTATTGCTTTGCAGCGATTTCTATACCTTGATCTGGCGTCGGTAAACGAGCTTTCTGAAACACCTCTAAAACTAAACAGGCGAGTTTGTTGATATAATATTCTTGAATATTTAAAACGCGGTCATGTAGAATAGAAAACACAACAGACACGGACGACCTTTCTGTTGGCTCAACGCTCACAGAGACGGGATTTTGCTGTCTATTTTGTCGAACGTGGCGTTCGGCTTAGGTTCAATGAAGTAGCTAAAAGTTCAATGTCGGCAGCGGCGAAAGCTTAGGTTGCAGACGTCGAATGGACCAACACGGGAGGGCACAACTTCAAGTCACAATCTCCTTTTTTTTTTCTCTCTCTGTGGCAGTCGAGTTAAAAATTTTGTTTAGTGCAAAGCTCGGAGGGTAGTTTTGAGAAACTCAATGCAGTTATTCTGTCAGGGTTGAACAAATCTTAATTAATAGCGCAACACCCGTTAACTGTACTTGAGGTCAATGCTATCTGAAACCAATTTGAGCTCTTTGCAACACCTGAAAAATATTGCCCAGGGCACAGTTTCCTTTAAAAAAACATAAATCTTAAAAAAAGCAAAAAAAACCTTTGCCATTAATGAAAAGACAAAACAAAAAACTAACATTGAGTCACTTGTATTAGCGTGGAGCAGTCTACCGCTCAACAGTACGACTTCATGCGTATTCGCATCGACAAAAGAATTAAAAGTGTCCTCAGAGATGAGAGGCATGACGGCCTAGTCCTTGGTCCACGTTGGGGGATCGGAAGTCAGAAAACAATAAAGTTTCCGAATCGCACTTAGCGGCAGAGCGTCCATGCCTGGAAATGCTGAGAAACCGAAACTCAGGATACTCGACGCTAACAAGATGGCCGCGTGCTGCACAGTGCTGCCAGACCACCAAGCAGTTCCGCATATCGTCTGTTCATTGGCCCCAAAGGAGAGTATAGACCTTTGCATCGCTTATCCCCCGGCGAAAAATGCCTAGTCACTGAGCTGTGGACGCAGTCGCAGTGTCCGTTATACCGCACAGCAGAGCAACAGCGCATGCGCAGAAGGCGTCCCATGTCCCAGCAGGCAAAGATGGCAGCGCACAGAAGGTAATCTTTGTAAAGGTCTATAGCACCAATGAATTGCGGTCGGACTTAGCGTGAAACTGAGTACATGCCCTTTTGCGTTCGACGCAAAGGGTTTGCATACATCCACAAATATAAAATATCCGTTGCCAGACAAATTTGTTTTTTTGAAATAAATGGCGTGAGAAAGAAACACCTGTCTGCGTTTTCTTCGCGCGAACCAAAACATGAGACTTGAACAACAACGTCAACAAACAATAGAAAAAATTAAAAAAAGCAGCGTAGAGTAGCTGAAAAGGGTTAGTTGCGAACTTTCCGGCGACAAAGAATATATTTTAGATCGACGTGTCTTAGATCTTTTTCCTTTTTTTCCCGAGAAAATTACGGAGGGTGCGAACGCGATTTTGTTACAGTCTAGGCAGCTGTGGGGAGGTCTCCGTGTCAGTCCAAGCGTGCAGCCGGCTCGCTCCTGACGAGAGAATGACAGTCATAATTAAAGGGGAGCTGCAACGAGACGTCTGTTGTCGGCTTTATGGTGCATCTGCAGCCGCCGGAGGTCGCTTTTAACGTGTTGTTTTTATACGCTGTATGGGCGCTCTGAAGCGTCATCTGGTGTTGACTTTTTGAAGTTCGGAGGTCTTTTTTTTTTTGCGCACCTTGGGTTTATTGTTAGACTAGGTGGTGGACGTGATGCGTGCGAAAGGTGAGACGCGTTGAACTACACTGGAAAAACTCCCGTTTGTTGGTTAGTTGATTGAAGTCACGTAATTGTAAGGGTATAGCCGTGCCGTTTCTTTTGCAAGAATAAAAAGCTTTGCGAAGACCGGCGGTATCTTGAGCTTTCATTTTACTTTATGGTTTAGCGGTGTTTGATATACAGTGTAAGTTGTTGTCCACATCGTATACAGGGTGATTCAAGGAGAGGCCAGGCTCTTTAAATCGACCGCGAAATTCGGTTTCTTAACCTATCGCGCTACGATTTTGTGCAGCGTTGCCCACAGATGGTGAATTTTTTTTTTTGTAAAATTTGCAAAGAGCGAAATTATCTGAGGCAAAAGTAAAGAAAGAAAAAGGCTTAGCTCCTATGGAAACGCAGCGACGCCACCGGTCTTCAAACAACACGGCGCCATTTGGCACGGGAGACAAGAGATTGCGCAAGCGGTCACGACGCCAACTGCCGCCAACGAACGAGCATACGGCGCCGAGAGCCGGCGTCTTTAGCAGACGATCTTTTCGACTCAAAAGCGGCGCGAGCTTTTCTGATATCAGTTGCCAATGCATTATTTTATCATCCTTACTGAGAAAACATATTGAATGGACAGTTAATCGATTAGAAAAATGGTTTGTCGGGATATTTTGACTGTTTTTTTTTTCGGGGTACCGATGTCGTCTGCTTTGCAGTTCCTTGTTGTTACCGCGCCTGTTTTTATTTCTGCGATTGTCGCCGCCTGCGGAACGCGCTCCGCTTTTGAGTCTAAAAGTTCGTCTGCTAAAGATGCCGGCTCTCGGCGCCGTATGCTCATTCGTTGGCGGCGTTCGTTGCGCCATCTCTTGTCTTCCATGCGACTCACGGCGCCGTGTTGTTTGAAGACCGGTGGCGTCGCTGCGTTTCCATAGGAGCTGAGCCTTTTTCTTTCTTTACTTTTTCCTCAGGTAAACTCGCTCTTTGCAAATTTTACACAAAAAAAATGCACCATCTGTGGGCAACGCTGCACAAAGTCGTAGCGCGATAGGTTGAGAAACCGAATTTTGCGGTCGATTTAAAGAGCCTGGCCTCTCCTTGAATCACCCAGTAGAATACAATCAGTGCTGTTATTTTCCGGTCAGTCAAGCTCCTGGAGCTATCATTCTATACAATTGCAGTCGACCCATATAGGCAGCCTTCGCCGGGAATCGCAGAAAGAACCTCAGTTCGTTGAGTTAACCTCTGTATGTATAACGGCGTCGGGTAACATCGTCTGCTAACGTCAGCTTTACTGTAAGACGCCAATTTGCATGGATCCTGAAGCCACGGTCACACACACTGCTGCTACAACATCAAACAAAAGACAGTCTGTACCAGGGTGTAAGATAGACAGGTGGGGAAACGAGAGCCAAATGAGCGACCGGATTGTGTCCCCCTCGGTTTTCTCTTTTTCTGTGGCGCCATCTATGGGGAGCACCGCGAACTCTCACTCCGGGTGGGTGACCGGTGGCGACCGGCTAAACTGACGGAGATGGTTTCTCGTGGATTTTCATTGAAGGACTGTCGAGCTCTCGGTTTATTTTGCGCACTCTCTCATAGAGTTCTATGCAAATCCGATTCCGATTTTTCTTCTCGCCGCAGCGCCATCTGTCGCAAATCGGGGGTACCCGCAAGCAGACGAGTACACAGTCCGGTCACGGCGCTGCGGTAGGCTACTATGGAACGTTTCCCCACCTGTCTGTCTTACACCCTGGTCTGTACAGACACTGTCTAAGGCACATACCAGGGTCCTGTCAAACGTACAAATGTATGAAGCAAACATATGTTTCGAACGGGCTTGACGCGTGTCCGACGACAATTTCTATCATCACGTCTGCAGCCAAAACCGCGTCTCTCGCATATACGACGTATGAGCAGTGGGACACAGCGGTTTAAGAATCGGAGTATATGGGGTACAAGGCAAAGGGTCACATCTGCGTCCTCGAGATTTCCGAGTGTCCCCAAAGATGCCAGACTTACACAGCTAGATACGCCTATAGACAGACTCGACCCCCCCCCCCCCTGATTTTCTCGTGGGCGCCGCCATTTTGGTGCTACTATAAAGTGCACAAAGGGCGCACTATGGACCCTTTCAGAAAAGTCCATCGAGCAACATTGGGGCGGTCGCCATTGCTTAGGCTTAGGCTAGGTGGCGCAAGCTACCGCCCGTTACAAAGGGTATAGCCATTAACATCCATCCACCCAGCTTGGGTCACGAAGCGCGTGGGTCCGAGTCCTCGCCGAACGCTGACGTAGTCCTCGTGTCCAATACGGGCTCAGAGCACGTGATCGAGCAATAGCGGACAAGCGTTAACGCGAGCATTGAAAAAAAAAAAAAAAGGATTTATATTGGCGATTGTTACCATTGGAAAATGCCACTTCCAGAGTTTTAGCCAACGTTAGTTTTAGCTGCACGGTGCCAGAGAGCGCGGGCGACATTGTTTTTCTCCGTCGTCGCAGACTTTTTAAAGATTTCTAGACGGAACGAAAAAAAAAAGCATTTTCTCGCGATTGCCGATGAAACTTCGGACACCATGGTACCAGTATTTAATGAATACATATTTATTGTAAATAAAAAATAAATAAAAAACGAACGTTTTTCGCATTATTCATGCGCTTCCGCGAAGCAGTTCTCACACGATTTGGTTGTCAAAGAAAGACGCGATGATTTTGGCTTTTTAAGCGTGTACGACTTCGTAAGATAACATAATGGTAATCTAAGATCCACGAACATAATTATACCTGAATTCAATGCATGAAGGGAGAAATCAGTAGTGTTCTGCGAGGAGTAGAACTTCTTTTTACTACGGTTCTGGAGGTGAAACCTAATCCCACTAAAGTGACAAGAAAAAAAAAAATCCGGCACTGACGAGTTTCAAACACGTGCAGCATTTACGGGAAGGCATCTTTAGCAGGCTTGCAGTCGATCGTGCTTGCTTTCTCGAGCACCGATGGACTGCAAACCTGCCAGAAGTGCTTCGGCGGGCACGCTGTACTATACGCTGTTCGTGCCTGAGGTTTGTCGTTGCCGGTTGTTTTCCGTTTGTCGCTCTTGTGGGACTACGCTATCCGCGAGTCCAGCAAAAGGACGGCACCTGTAGCGAGAAAACACTGAACTGGCCGGAAGACGTCCTTCCGGCATTTCTGCTCGCCCCTATTGTAGCTTCCGTTATTGCGTGCTGTCAGCGGTCCCGGCGACTACGGATGCAAAGCGAGGAAAGTGTGGTTGGTTGTGTCCACAGCAACGTAAACGACAGCAACGTCGGGGCCGAAGGCAAAACCGTGACTCGAATCGGCCTTACGAATTAGGTGTGCCAGCGGACCGTTTCTCTGTGCTGCGTAGGGCGAGCAGCTGTTCCGGTGACCCTGTCGTTACCGTCGAATCAGAGTGTTGCCTAGGTAGCCCTGAACGCCACCTATGCAATCGCTTGAGCCAGATATTGTTTCCTGAGCAATGTTTTGCAGCGTGGTAGGAGGACAGTAGGTATCCTAGGCCTTCCACTGCTTCCCCGAAGAATGCTGAGCCCCTGAAGCTCGCTTACGCCAACGTTATACCCGCCAATACACCGCCGCAGGTTTCGAACGTAGCGGGTAAAAATCGGGGCAAACATTGATTTTCAAAGCCAATGCTTGTCTGCTTAAACCCGAGCGTTGTGCATTGAGCTGACTCGTGTGGCATGGCACGACCTCCTTACAGCCGCCATATTTGTCGCGAGTAGCGATCCCTGATAGGAAGTATTCACTGGACGCCATACCTTGTGGGTGCTGTTTAGAGCGCATGCTCAGAATGAGCTCACATTAATGAGCTGCTAAGACCGGCATTCTTGACGGTGTGGGAGTGCACGTTCCAAATAACTGCGGAAGCTCGCCATCAGCACGCGCTCAGCAATCGCGCACACAGCCATGGCCGCCAGTGAATACACCCTATCGGCCATTGGAGTCGCGATATCATCGTGACGGCACACCACGCTCAAAACCTGCAACTTCGACCGTTCAGTTTGTCCCTTGACGCAGATTGTTCGGAGAGTCCGCTAAGCGAGGAAAGGCGAGGGCGGCAGGGCGGACCACTACAGGTCCCCCGCACCAGGAAAACAATTCCCCGTCGATTTGTCAGCAGCGAGCGGAAGACCACGACAAGCGCTGCGCAGCGAGACAAAAAGGGCCACAAGCGACGCGTGCACTTCTGCGACGCACACAAGCAGCCATCCTCCTCCTCGTCCTCTTCGTTCCAGCAGAGTATCCCCGAACACAACATTCCCCCTTCCTACATCCAGCAAGGCAACCCCCACTGAAGACAAAGGGACGCTTCCAGGCTTTCCAATGCTCTAATGGTTTCAGAAAGAGGTTAATAGAGAGAAGAGAGCAGTCGTCGTCCACATCCCTTCCCAACCAAAGCTCATCCGGGTGCCGTCGTGGCGCCATCCTTTCACAACACCATGAAAGCGAAGACGCATGCCGCGACGGAAGAACATCACCACCGCCAACAAAACAACAACAACAACGACGACAACAAACAGAACAACAGGAGCAACCCGCTACATACGAAGACAACAACATACAACAGAGGGGACGAGCGAAGCAAGCTAAACGTTTGGAGTTTCGGAGACCGAGTCCTCCACTTAACTGAAAATGGAAACCGCGGCTATAGTCTTCGTCGTTACTTAGATCCCGCCTTTGTTATTATTTGCGACGAGATATCTTCATTTCCGTGGCCGCCCGCTCGCGTTTGTTTGTTCTTCTCTCTGTTTACCATCGTGGCTGGCGGTTGCGTCGTCGCTTGTGTGTATTCTCGTTTTGGTTGGCTCTTGAAAATGGGATCAGTCCGAGATTGACCCTGTTTCCAGCGAGCCCAATTCAACAACATGCGAGAGCTGTGTGTGATGTCTATGTGTGTATATCTGTGCGTGCGTGCGTTGGTCTGTGTGTGCTGGCCTGTGCGCGCGCGTGTTTGTTAACGTGTACGTGTGCTACATTTGTGTGAGCGTGTTCGTGTGCGCGTGTATAGGGCTTGCGCGAGTGCGTGCGTGCGTATGCGTATGTGTGATGTGTGTGTGTGTGTGTGCGCGCGTGTGTGTCTGTGTGTGATTGGTCGGACGTTTGGTCCCCACTTGCGACTTCCGCCTGCGAGGGTATGGGCTAGGTTCCCTACAATGAATCCATTTGGGATGTTCCGCCTGTTTTAATGTTTTCTTCGTTCATCCACCGCACCGCGGTTTCCGGGACAGCGAACGACTGCGAAATGAGTCGCTTATTCGTCGGCTGCTTTGCTAGGCACACAATGATGAGTCCGGCCACCGTGATTCCAAGTATCCGTATGCAGTATAATGTCCCTGTTAGGCCTGTTACACATGAAGCGAGCGCTACAAGCGTAGCGCTTACCTCGTGCTAGCGCGTGCTGACGGGAGCGTTACCAGCTTTGTATCTCACCGTCAAACTGTTGCTCATGGCAGACGATAAGTAGCTGACGGCACGTGAGCGCTCATAGCGCTTCGCTGCATGTGAGAACCGACCTTTAGGTGGACCTTCGAGCGGCATTTCAGCAAATGCCGTTCGGGTGAGCGATTCTGAGCGTTCCACTTGGTATCTGCCACGGTGTAAGATATATAGGTGAGAACACCAGGCGCGTCGCAGCTGCTCAGATAAAGTCCTTTTCTCACCTTGGTTGCAAGCGACGCCACCAGATGGCTCCTCGATAAGCGGCTAATGGCAGTACGCGTCGTGAGCTCGGTTTCCCATGTTTCTCTACGCTTGTTTTTAAAGTTGTTTTCTGGGCGCCCCACCGTCATGAAGAATTGGGTACTTGCGCTACGCGTGTCGCTTAGACACCGCTTCTTCATTGACCCTAGTGCAGTCCGTTCACAGCCACCGCTTCGAGTCTGGGCACGCCTTCAGGTCGCGAGCTCCGTGGCTTACCGCCAGTGCTTGGTATGCGCGATGCCTCAGCGCTCGCACTTGCGCGGCGGACGCTGGAAGAGGTCGCCTTCTGCACTTGCTCTGCTTAAGATGGAAAGAGGTGGGAGGAGCTTCCACTGCACATCTACTACCTGTCGCCTGACTGCACCTCTCAGAGAAAGAAAATGAACCACGGTATGTTCTTACACCCCTTGTTCCCGCATCATACGACACCTCAAAACTTCAGTTCGACGTATACAGCGCACTGACGTCGAAGCAGACGACCCTAACTTTTACGAGGGCTTGAGGCGGTGATATATAAATATTATTTTGAATATGATCTAATTTTATCAGAGTAAAACTGTGCACTCTACATAACAGGAGATCTGTCCGGGATGTTAAGTTTTTGTACAGGTTGGTTCATGGGTCCATAGACAGTCCTGCCAGGCACGTATCCAGGGAAGGGGGGGGGGGGCCAGGGGACTCCGGGCCCCCCGAACTCTTCTATTTCGCTGGGACCTCCTCTCCCCCCTCCCCCTCATACAGCATTTTGTCATGCGCCAACCCCCCTCCCCCCCCCCCCCCCCCCGAAACAAAATCCTGGCTGCATGCCCCTGAGTCCTGCACTTCTTGCTTTTTTACACTTCCGCATTCCTGTCAGTGCAAACTCTAGAAATCTCAGTTTTTTACCCAGATATTCATAGCAACTTGTCACTGGCATCACGAATTCAACATGTTTTAAACACGAAGTTTTGCAATGTTGATATTTTATGTACGAAATTGCCTCTTGTTTGTACAGGGTTGCTCTAAAATTTCCAAAACTGTTTGCACGTGTATTAATGTAAGGCGTATGTATAAGTTTTAAAACATCTGTATAATTTGAAGCATGCAAATTCGTGATGAATATGTATTTTATGCTTCGTGCTTTACCGCAAAGGATTTTGAGCTGCTGGTAAGCACGCGAAAATAAACATTGAATTGAATTGAATTGAAATTTAATTGAAAGTAACAAGAACGGTATTTCGATACCCTTAAAAGGACGGTAACCAACCTCAGATAACGCCTTAATGTTTAACGAACTCACGAATAACGCTGTCTTGTTACTTATTTTCCGGCTTAAAAAAACAAAAACAAAACAGTTTTTAGCCTTTTCGGTCGTAAGTGTGTCAACGGGCCTGGAGTACTGTTTTGTTTGGAACGCAGTAAAATGCTGTACCTACGCTACATCTTCCTAAAGCGAGTCGAATTGGTAATCTTCTACGATGCCGGGTAATGTTCTGCCCGAAGCCATATCTTTGATTAAAAACAGCGCAAAAGACGAGGGACCAGATGAAGAAGTTAACACGGACGCAGCGCTGTCCCGAAGTATGCTTTAATCCCGAAGTATGTCGCAACTCGCCCAAGCCTCAACTTTAGCATATCTTTGAGTTTGTTAAAATTAAATTACTGGAAAGCAATTAATATACTAATTACATTGAACGTGTATTCGTTTTGCCGAGATATGACCTTCAACAAGTACATATACATTTTTGTTTCCTGTACGATGCGTACTTTTATCAGGAACGATATTTGGCCCGCTTTCCAACAAACACCCCGTACAACGTCATCCGTGACCTAGGCGTTTTTATGGACCCTGCAATTAATTTCAATCATCACGTGACTACAATTACGATGCTTCCTTTAGAGTGCTGGGAGCCATTGCACGAGTGACACGCGGTTTTTCTAAACCACTTTGTATTTTACGTTTGTTTTCTTCACTGGTGCGCAGTCGTGTTGAATATGCCTCAGTTGTCTGGAACTGTATTGGAGTGACAAATTCAGGTGTAATTGAGAGTGTTCAACGTAGATTCGTTCGTGTTTTGTTTGATCGTATTTTTCAACCGAATTATTTCTATAGTTATGAGAGGATTTGTGAACTCGTGAAGTTAGACTCGTTGCACAACAGGAGAACAATTCGTGAACTGACTTATTTGTATAAGATTGTAAATGGTATAATTGATTCCCCAGAGCTACTCAGTCACATCTACTTGCACGTTCCTCGTAAGTCTTGTAGACTTTATGCTTTGTTTTACCCTACCGACTTTTACCATGCTGCACCCATGACAGGCCTGCAACTGACTTATAACCATTTAGAACAGATTTGTGGGAATGCTAGTCTTGATATTTTTGATGAATAGCGTAAATTTCGAAAGTGTGTTGAGGCTATTGTTTTTTTCCTAACGTTTCGCTTTTATCCTGTTTAATATTTTTCTACTCATTGACTCATTTAAGTGCACCACTAGGGAGGCGTTAAGCGGTTGGTGGGTCACTGAAAGTAAGAATAAATAAATAAACGTCAGACGCATAAATAGCACTCGTGGCAGTTATTAAAAATAACGACAAACGTCTGACGCCAATGTATTTATTGACCGAGAATCGGCTTGGCCAAGATAAAACACAAAGCTATAATACGCACAATTGGTTTCCGCGTACCGCCGAAAGTCACCCCCTTCAAATTGCTCCATTGTCCAGTTGCGAGGTCCCTTTAATTAATCCACCCTGTCACGTGTCTGGCCTTTCAAATCGTAACAAACAAAAACTCGGGTAAAAAAGAAAAATGCTCCGCGGTAATTTATTTTCACAGACATCGAGGCGTATGTTTGCAGTGTCGTTCGATGAACTAAATAATTAATATTCCAGGGTAGACAATAAAGAAAAAAGAATCGGATACAGATATTAAAGATGATTAAAAAGAAAAAGTGTCCCACATAAAAAGCTAACAAGAAACGGAAGTTGAGACAGTGTTGGGAAAGGGAGCAGTTTCTTCACGCCCTTTTCTTGTTTTGTATTTTTATAAAATCAACAAAAGCTGGAAGAAAGAGTGTGATAAGCTGACAGCCCGCGATGGAAGCTATACGCTCGTCCGGCCGATCAATCGCCAATCTTTCATCACCTGGCCTCGCTCGCTGCGCGTAAATGCAGGTGAGAGCTTGATCACGCGACCAAAGATGGCCTTGTGATTGGTCCAACGAGGACGTAGCTTGCTCCGCACTGTCAGCTTAGGGGTAATGGAGCTCAGGCATGCAGGACACTCTCCTGCCCCCGTCCCTTTTTTTCTTTTCTTTTTCTTTTTATTGAGTTGGGATGGCGTTTGGGTAGAGAGGTTGGAGTAAATATTAACGTCGTAGCTCATTTGAATATTCTTGGCCGCGATGAATCGCCTTCTCGAAGACAGCGCGCTTCCGCGGGGACAAGCTCAATTATTCACGAAGAAAGAGCGCGGCAGGAAGAACGAGTGATGAATGAAGGAGGGGGGATGCGGGAGAGGGGGAACAAAGGGAGCGCCTTCCTTTGGGTGTCAGGAGAAAGACGGATTTCGCGGGGAGGGATCGGACGGAAAGGAGCGAGGAGGGAGAGAGTACTAATTGTAAGAGATAGAAAGGAGAGAGGAGACAACGTTGGCAGGGGGAGAGGGAGAGAGAGAAAGTAAAACAAAAAGTGGCGTGATGTGACATTACGTCGTGCGACACTGACATCGTAGTGTAACGACACCGTAATTCACAACTAAAGTTAGCGGAGATTTTTTTTTTTTTTAGGTAGCAGCTCTTAGGCGTTTGTTTCTGGCTTGAGCGGCGTCGCCGTCGGCGTAACCGCGCATTGAATTATGGGCCGTTTCCCATATTGACGTCACACGGGACGTCACGTGTGACGTCACGAGGCTCACGAGTGACGTCATAAAGGTCAATCGTGAAGGTCATCACGAAGGTCACGACCTTCACGAGGCTTTCACGAGTGACGTCACGAGGGAGGAGGGAGGAGGAAGGAGAGGAGGATGAGGGGCATACCCTCCCCTCCTCCTCCTCAAAAGCTGCGCTCTAATTCGGCATTGCAGGGAATTCTAGACGTCTTTCATTTTTTTTTGGCTAAATTTAGCAGGCTACGACATACGTACGCACGTACGTTGTGAAACCTCACTAGTAATGGCTATCGCCGTAAACATCATGAAATATACGCAGATCGTAAGTGTTTGAGAACTGCACGATAGATGGCGCCAGTGCGTCCTTTCATCGTAAACGGTCACAGACGGTTGCATTCGTTCCCGCTCAATTGAGGGTCTGTGAACCAACCTCAAAAGAGCGAGAGCTGCCCTCGGGTTTCACAAAAGGTAAATACCGGGATACGTAGACAACAGAGGTTTAGGAGCGCCATCAAAAGCTCTTGCCCCGGGTCGGTCGTAATCCTTTCTGCGGTCTTCTAAACTAAAGCGGGCGACAAGCTGAGAGCCCAGTAACAAACGCTTTTCAAAGGGACTCGTATCACTCCGCCAGCCGATCGCTGCCCCTCGTATCCATGACGTCACCGATGTCTCGGCTTGACGGTTGGCGATGACGGGAGACGCCAGATTCTCAGAGATTCTTTTTCTTTTTTAGCTCTTTATACCAACCCGGGTTTACGCGGTTTACGTTGCAATGTCGAGCCTGTATCCGCTTCGGTCTGTGGTACGTCTCTGAGTGATGACGTGACATTCGAGCGGTCGTGTCGCCGCCCAGGTGCTCAGTGTGCCCGCTTCGTCGAGCCAGTAGGCCCATCGCAACTGCCGAGTCTACTGTCGACGCGCTTCGCCAGCTCCGATGGCTTCTCGTCTTGAGATTTTGCGCCTGGCCCTGGCTCGAGTGATGTCTCCACATCGTCGGGGTATGAGCGTCCCTTTGCATTGGTTTCTGTGGGGCAACGTGAAAATGCATTGGTCACCGCGCAGTACGTTGCGTAGGTGGATCGCATTGACGCCATCGCCGTGTTGCCTCACACGACTCCGTCTGATACTCTGCTGGCTTTACTGAATAAAGGATGCCAAGAAATAACGCCCTCAAAGCGGTATTTATTCAACTGTGAAAAGTGGCGCCCACGTCAACTTCTCGCGATAGCTCGGGTTCACGTGACGCTGCTTACCCATTTTCATTCTCCCACAGCTACACATGCGTCGTTGTTTGCGTATGAAAAAGACTCGTTGTGTTGACCTCGGTCTTTCGTAACCGTATACTATGAAGTACAATCGCTACGGCGGCGTGCACTCGCTATCGGGGTGCGGCTTCTATAAAGAAATGAATATTATCTGATAGCGCCGATCAAAGCCGCCGCACAGACCTCCATGGCTCAGTATCCACCATGGCCGCTGCCGCGAACCGTTGGACGGACATGTTGGTCCAACGGTTCGAGCCTCCAGTTTGACCGTCGAACGGTTCGGTACCGCGAACAGTCTGACGTAGTATAGTAGTAAGCGTTGTTGGGTGGGGAAAGTGAGAGCCAATCATGTGCGCGCGCTGGGCGCATTTGACAAACTCGAGGCGCACCACACGTCACCTCCGAGGCGCCGCTGATTGGTTCACCCACTGGGCGAATCGTCGACCGGTCCGAAAAATCGTTCTGGAAGCGACTGCTCCCAACCGGTCGCTTCTGCAACTTGTGACTGTCCCTACTACGACAAAAGCTGTCGCCCGACAGTTGCGACTTGCAAAACGTGATCGCGCCTTTAGCCTGCAACTGACCGGCACACAGTTGGATAGATGAATGGATGCATACGGCTGAAGCCTTCAAATCGGATGGCGGCTTGTGCCACCTAGCCAGATGGCGCAGCGCTTCCCACCGCAGCGCCACCTGGAGATCTATTCTCCAAGCCACTGCTCAGTACACTTGCGCAGAGCTGTTGATGCCCGCACGACAGTTGTTTTTGCATATCTACTCGAGTCTTCGTACACGAGCACATTCTATGCATGGCTTGCATCTGACGTGATCACCCGATGTATGCTGGGCATTTCTGCTTGTTCTTGCCGAGAACGAGTTTGATGGTTAGTAATGTGTGCTATCAAAATACTCGCTCAGTAGCAAGGCCACCAGATGTCGTGTATAGATCTTGATATCACCGGCGCACTCCCTCCTACCCCATTCCCTCTTTTCTTCCTTTTTCTTCTTCTTTTATGACATTAAACGTTTTCTAACTGACTGGCAGGGCCACCGGAATGTGACGTCATTGCAAGCCATGTACACGGGGCTCGCACCGACGTCATACCAGCGGCCATTGTGGTGGCTTCGCTGCTGAGCGCGTACCTTCTGCAGCGCGTGCCTTCTGCATGTGGTTTAGAGTGACGTCCCATCAGATTCCATTGCTGTGGCCTTGCTGCTGAGCTCGTACATTCTGCAGTATTCATTTCTCGCTATAAGACTCTTTTGTTGTTTACAAACATGAACGGCCGCTTGCGTCCCAAGCGACTTCCGGTGGCTCAGTCTTTGCAAGCCCGTTGGGCTTGCTTGTGTCACCAGTGCTGGAAAGCGTAAATGCTACACGGACAACAAAGTTGGAGATTTAACGAAGGCCATCGGCTGCACACATTTCAACCAGCGGTGTCAAGATGGGAAGTTTTCTGGGATGTCAAAAATTTAACGCTTGCACATGATGTAAAAACAGCGCAAACTAACACGGACGAAGGAGAAGAAACACGCAGACGGGACAAGCGCTGACTCGCAACTGAAACTTTAGTACTCTGAAAAAGCAGTTGCGAGTCAGCGCTTGTCCCGTCTGCGCGTTTCTTCTCCTTCGTCCCTGTTTGTTTACGCTGTTTTTACATTATGATCAACGAATACCAACTAGCCCAACTCTCGACATTAATTTAACGCTTGCCATAAAAAGGGTCTTTTTTTTTAGAGCGCAGCCCTTAGGCGCCCGTTTCGCACGTCACGTGACCCCCCCCCCGAGGTCACGTGACCCCCAGGTCACGTGGTCCCCCAGGTCAGGTGGTCCCCAGGTCACGTGATGATGATGACGTCATCAGTGACGTCACTGATGACGTCATCGGCATCCGCATCGTCATCATCATCAGTGACGTCAAGTGACCCCCCTTGAGGCCATGTGACCCCCTTCCCCCGAGGTCACGTGGCCCCTCCGTACCCTCCCCTCCTCCTCCTCAAGAGCTGCGCTCTAATTCGGCGTTACAGGGAGTTGTAAACGGCTTTCACTGTTTTTTTTTGCCAGGATTAATGGAAAGGACTCGGTGGCAATCAGTTAATCGAACGACGTTTCATCAACACGCGATGTTTCATCGACAGATGGTTTCATCGGAGTCGTTTCATCTATACTTCAGATTGGCTTTTCTCTGTAATAATTTTTCTTCAGACTGTCGCCGCGAAGCGGCGTCTACGAATGGGTCAGGTGGATTAATATTTTTGTAATGAGCCACCGCAGACTGTAGCCGCGAAGCGGCGTAAACGGAGGGGTCGGATGGGTTAACACACACCCCAGTGATACACGCGCGACGAATAGTATCACTACAGCGTGCAATTCGCGTAACAAGTATCGATGAAACGTTAGTGTCGACGAAACGTGTGTCGGTGAAACGTGTGTTCATAAAAAGTTGTCCACGAAAGGTAATTTCACGAAAGGCCATTCCACGAAACGAGTTTTGACGAAACGATAGGGACCCGAAAGGACCACCATCATTGACCAGCATGATTACATGACGTCTTGTGCACGTCATATACTCAGCACAGCCGAGAACTAACAATAATATATTTTGCAGATTCCAATTCTCTCTTACACTAGACAACATTGAAAAGAAATTCGGACGTCAAACTTCTTTGACTGAGAAAGGGAATGGTTGACTCGAGAGACGTCTGCCACCAATACGAACGCCGCGCAAACGTCGAAGAACAACGAACATATGAAGGGAAACTATAGGACGACCTCATCGATATCTTCCTTCTTTTTCCGCCCCCTTCCTCTCCTCTCTCCCCTCTCCCAGCGGTCGCCGTAATATAAGCGCATATCGTAATGAAAAGCGGGGCAACGACGGAAAAGAAATGCTTCCAGTGGCTCTGCTTATTACAGGCATTAGCATTATGATGTGTGTGCCGCTATTTTCTTTTGCTCTTCGGCCATTTCGATCTGTTTCGATTGGCGTCCTTGTGCGGCTGTTGCGACGTCTTGAGAAACGTTTTTCATCCCCTCGTGGATAAAATCTGGTAATAAGATAGAAATAGAAAGAGGCCCGGAGGGGGGGGGGGGGCGGGGAGAGAGAGAGAGAGAGAGAGAGAGACAAGATGTTATACATTAGTGTACGTTAATAATTGCTTTGTGTTTTGCCGGAATGCTAAATTAAGATTGCGTCCGCTTCCAAACTGGGCGGGACGGCGTGTTTTGATTGCGTCATGAGACCCGATTGTGGGCCCGAGTGCTGTCGTTAAGTTTCCGAAAATAAAAAATAAAGTGGAAGGAAACGAAAAAGAATGTTTTAGAGGAGCTTCAGCGAGGAATTATGGTTGTAATATCGGGCCCCGTGGACAAAAGGGTGGTACATGCTCGCTCGCGGGACTGGAATTAAGAAATTGATCGCTCAATTTCCGCATTCTTGTTTCTTTTTTTTTCTTTTTGGTGCCACGCGGCAGCGGGCAAAAATCGTTGCATCCTTGAGATGCCTTCACACCCCTTATCCCCAACGCTCTTAATTTTGTTAGGTTCTGTCGAGTTTTTCTTCAGACCTCTGACCGCGAACGTTCGATCGTTTTCTGCGTAAAGGATATCGAACGAACGCACGTCTCAAAATGCAGTTTGACGAGCGTTATTGTTGCCATTTATGCATCATACCTACTGGTTCGCCGCTTGTCAATGTAGCTCGTAAGTAGAAAAAACAATGGCTTACTATATGCATCCTAATTTTTCGTCCTAAGCATTTGGAAGAGAACCCCTGAAACAAAACTGACGAGAAAGGTATTTTTATCGTGACGCAGTTTATGTACTACGAAGTCTCTAATCATTCAATTGCTTTCCGTACTCTTTAGGAATGACACGCAGCTTCTTTTTCTTTTCCATTGAAAATTATTTTATATTGTTTTTTATGCCATTATGTCGCCCTTCCCCCTCCTCTCTTTCCTTATTCGCAAACGCTCTTTGATTCGTTTTCAACGAATACTCGGGTATAGCAAGAGCAAACTGACTGAACTACTCGCCGATGTAACGTTCGGACATCCTTGGCAGTCATCGGTGTTTTATCATTACTCGCTAAACTTTTGTGAAGCTAATGTCGGGCGACGGCGTTAAGCGGGGCGATGCAAGATGTCCAATTTCCGAGTATAGGGTCGTGTCATACCATCCCCCTTGGTTTCCACTTACTTCCACACTACGGCATTCTCGTATTTAATTTTATTTCGTTTACTTAGCCCAAGGGCATCCTTGCGGATATATTACTTCAGTGAGGATTCATACAAACTAAAATATTAAAGCACGAAGGATACAGTGCAGGCTATACAAAAAGAAAAAAAATTGCGGTGGCTTAGCTCGGCTATGCCAGGATATACGTAGCGTGAGCTTATGCGCACAAAATGAGAGGCGCTATCAAGCGGCTCCGGTGCAGCGTCAGACTTGGCTACTGCGCAACGGAAGCGCATAGCCGGGCACGCGGCGGCGCCAGTCAACACCACCTAGACAGAAGGCCTCCGCATGGTCTTCTCCTCTATGGAACGTCGTCAGAGTCGGATCGCGCTAACTCGGCTATTGGGCCCGAGCCCGACCTTCGACGCGCTGATTGGACACGAGCCCCAGCCGAACACTGACGCAGCACTCGTGTCCAATCTCAGGCCTCGATCGATCTGACTGTGATGACGCGTGCGGAGGCCTTCTGTCTGCAGGTGGTGTTGCGCCAGTGCGCCTGCCGCGGCTATGACGTCACTCCTCTGGAATGCGCAGATCGGCGAGGCGCGCGCGGCGGCGGCGGCTGCGGCGCGGCAGCTGTGCGCCGTGTGACGTCACTGCTCCTCGCGCCTGCGCAGCACGGCTCTTTGGGAGCCACGCGAAACTGCTGAACCTCGGCCAGTGTAGCTCACGCTACAAAAAAAAAGAATCTAAAACACAGCGGTGTCGTTCTTGGAGTGAGCACCGATGGGATTTGTAGATTGTCGTGTTTTGGCCAATCTAAAGTTACTGGTTGCTGGGAAAGTGGCACAATTGCCTTCCTTGCTTGCTAGCCGGACACGAACCAGATACCAACATACAGACGTCCAAATCCCCGCAGGGCGCATTGGTTGATCGATCTCTGTTGCGCTATCGCCATTTCGCTCCTTAAAGGAGCTGTGCAACGATATTCAGTTGGAATGTTTTTCACTTTACACGAGCTTACTGGCACTGGTGGGACTCAAGGATACTCGCACGCAACGCCACTGGCCAAGAAACTCCTTTGTTGCGGTGTAATTTCAAGGACAAAAGCGATCATTTTCATTCAATCTCTCTTTGCAAAATTTGATGACGTAACGTGGGGATCGCAGTACACCCAAGTGACGATATTTGAATGCGGTTCATAGATTGAACCCGAGCATTGCGTGGGCGCTCGATTTGGGCTCGTGATAATTACTAGCTCGAGAAGCATTCGGGTAGTGGCCCGTGTCCAATCGCTTCAACGACGACAATAGCCGAGCCATAACAATGTCTGGAACTCAGCGCGTGTCCTGTGCTTTGCCAACCCCAGCGCGTGGCTATGATCAACATTGGCGGCATATAATCCATTCCAGGTCACGTGGCCGCTTGTTCTGGCTGCGAGTTGAGGGGGTGAACGCTGCTCGTTTTTCTTTAATTTGTTTCTGGGACTTCTATTGCGTGGGGTGAAAAACGAACGCGTGTTTCATAGGTCATCAACGTCAGGGATCCGTTCTAAGCGGTATTTGCGCAAAGTACAAAAATTGTTGCATCGCCCCTTTAATACGAAGCTTCAAAAGTGTCATCTGAACCATGTCGCGTAAGGTCGCTATGAAGCGTCGTCGTACTGAAAGCGTTCCTGCCACTATAAGCGTCTGCATAACACGTATGAAATCAACTTATGAATTACGCTAATCTCCACAGATTTCTGACGATGATGTGGCTCTTCTAGCGTATTTCGAGACAGGAAAGTTATTTTTCAATGCCTTCCAAGCACCGATGCCGCGTGTGGTGGCGGCGCGAATATGTGCGCTTGTTTCGCCACTGTGTGGATAAAGAAATCTCGGTGTATAAGAAATGTCCTTATGAAGCAGCATGTCACAGGGAGTTCGGATCGGCTCACCAAGAATGGAGAGGTCAAAGAGAAACTGCTCATGGCACGGACCCAAAATGGCGACCATATGCGGAGCTCGACGTAATACTTTCCCACGATCCAGAGACGTTAAGCGCGAAGCACATGTACGACGAAACCGTCCGAACCGACGTCCGATCAGGCAATACGACGGTCGGAGGCCTCCTGCGCTGAAGCTTTGAGCAAATCCGTAGCGCCCTCGTTTTGGGTAGTACAAGCTCACCTGATTGATCCTCGCACTACTTATGGCACGTTGGTCGAGCTTTTTAATTCTGCCTGGTGCTGAAGAACGAAAAACACCCTTGGACGCCAAAAATCGGCCAGACTGAACGCCGCAAGACAATCAAAAGTGCCAAATTCATGAGACTACCGCTAGGTACGTGTCTCGTATCTCTGGGCGGTGACGTCGAAACAACTGTGTCGCGACGCTTTCATTTTTCTTTTTCTTTGTCCTGTCTACTTTGGAACGCGTGAAACGGCATCTCATGGCTCGCGCTCTTAGCGTCTTATACTTCGTTTCAGCTTGGGTCCAGACGCAGGCGATGCTACAAGCGCGAGCTCCGGGCTTTCAGCGTCCCTGCCAAGCACGCGCGTCGTGCAGTGCAAGCACTGTCCAGGGCCACATGCTCGCGCTTGCAGCATCGGCTGCGTCTGGAGACCTTTTTCTGCTAGTGCGCCGCCATCTTGAATTGTCGTCACTTCCAGTATGGGCGAAAACATCGTTTTGCCTTTGCCACGCCAATAGAAGGCATTTAGGATATAAGCGTAACCGTCACACTTTCTTGTTTTGCCTCCCCTCTATTTTTTTACTATTTGCGGGTTGATACGTTGGATTATTTTTTTGTCGCCCATACCGGATACGCCTATCAAGTGGCTGGGGACGAGAGTACGCAGAAAAGGTCTATAGCTTTGACGGCGTTCGGATTTTTGTTGTTTCTTTGTACTTTCCTCGTGATCTCGCGCTCCGCACCAGAGCAGGCACGCTTCTGCATGCCTGACAGTTTGAGACGCTCAAGTTTGTACTACCCAAAACAAGGCCTAACAAGTCCCTTTTCGCAGCACCCCTGGGCAACGCAGGAGGCCCATACCCTCTCCCCCAATGTCATTCCGGCAGTCCGCACGTCGGATCAGACGGTTTCGTCCTACATGTGTTTCGCGATTAGGCCAACATGGGTTGCGCTTGGGCGGTGATATCCCACAGCAAATCGACCCGACCCTCGCTGCATTGTCGACGCGTCGCCCACCTGCGATTTGGTTCATACGCGACACGAAAGTGTTGTTCGTCTTGGTCGCACCTCGTGCTGCAGTGGTCTGTTTTCGTATACATATGCAGCATGTAAACTAACGCTTCTAAGGCATTTTAGACGGCCCACAAAAGTCAGTTTCTCAACGTATCGCGTTCCAATTTACTACATAGGTGCAAGCAAGTGGTGGAAGTTAACAGTGAAAAAATCAAGGAATGAACTTACCTTCTTCAAAATAAAAAGAAATAAAAAACAAAAGCTGTTCTGCATGGGCAATCCACGCCGCCACTTCGCAGACGATGCACGCGTAGTGAGAAGTGCTGCCGACAGATGGCGTGCGTCGCGTCGAGGGAGCGCCGGCCGATTCGGGTTGATAGCCGACGATCTCACGAAAGAACCCGAATCGGCCGGCGCTCCCTCGGCGCGACGTACGCCATCTGTCGGCAGAACTTCTCACTACACGTGCATCGTCTGAGAAGTGCCGGCGTAGATTGAACAGAAAGTGTTTCTTTGTTGTTTTTTGAACGAGGTTTATTCTTTGATTTTTTTCACTGTTAACTTCCACCGCCTACTCGCACCTCTGTAGTAGATTGGAGTACGATACTTTGAGAAACTAGTGTTTGCGGGCCGTCTCGTTAGTGAAATGCTGCAGACACTGACAGCTTAAAGGGGTACGGAAACGAAATTATAGGGCTCATTTTATTGCTCGGGTATACTACCACGTCGCATCAGCACCTGAGAAACATCAGTCTTTCGTTTGTAAAGGCAAGAGAAGTAATTTTAAAACGAATAAAACGATTTCCCACTTGCACCTGGTATTTGGAGGGCCGAAGCTTTGTTGGGGATCGATCGTTACGTGTAGCTCCTCCCGCAGTGGCGCCACCCTCGGCAGTACACCGTACTCATAGAGATACCCTATGGCCTCGCACATAGCCGTAAACGCAGGGGTCCCTATCATTTCGTCGAAACTCGTTTCTATGTGGACAAGTTTACACGGACACACGTTTCACGGACACACGTTTCGTCGACACGATCGTTTTGTCGGCACTCGTTACGCGAATTGCACGTTGTATCGAGATTTCATCACGCGTGTATCACTGGGGTGCGTGTTAACCGCCCCCCCGCCCCCCCGGCCTGCGTTCACGCCGCTTCGCGGCGACAGTCTGCGGCGGCTCATTACTAAAATGTTAACCCATCTGACCGACCCGTACACGCCGCTTCGCGGCGACAGTCTCATGCAGCTTATTACAGAAAAAAACTAGTTTGAGCTGTCGATCAAACGATCTTTCGATGAAACAATCTGTCGATTAAACGTCGTTCGATGAACTGATTGCCACCGGCCTACCAGGTGGCAGGGGACGACAAGAGAACTGGTGATGTTGCCCTCGTGTCGGGCGCCGAGTCGTGGTTAGACCGTTCCCTCCTTTTCCCATGGATGCCAGACGACTCTCGAGGCAACGAATTCAAGTTGAGTTCAGCTCTCGAGGCAAACAGATCAAAGTTGAGTTCAGACACGCGATGACTTCAAAACGAACGAAGAATCCCACGGTACGTGTATCCATCCGCTGGTCCCAAGGCAGCCGGCGCCGTCACCCGCGATCGTGTGTCATATGCGCCGCTGTTGCCGCGGCATCAGATGCGCATCCTGTTTGCGCGCGACCACCAACGTGAGACGCCGAAGCCGCCCAGAGACAATAGTACCTAAAAGATAAGGCCCACGCGTGACGTCCTCGGCGGTGACCCGTTCCCAGCGGCTAACGCGCTCAAGTTCGAGAAGAGTACGCCGCAAAGCGTCTCGGCGTCGACGCGAGCGTGAGACGCCGGAAGGCAGCATTGGTGGCGACGCTGACGCGAGATAGGCGACGCTGCGTCGATTCACGACTAGTGACGTCAGAGTGGAAGACGCAAGCCTTTTTTACTAGGTTGTATTGGACGAGCGTGGGCAGGGCTGGCAACGAGAAGCAAACACACAAAAGAAAACCAAAGAAATCCCAAGTCGCGCGGTGCGTGGTCTGGTCGGAACAAATGTAACCACGACGGTCACGAGTTGGCCCCGCCGCCACCACACATGCCGAAGAGTCAATCGCTTACGATGAACTACGAACGATCGATAATTGTCCAATCGACCGCAATCACCCGCGTAACCTTGCGTGCGTTCATTTTTTTTTTTTTGCGTCGATTTGAGTTTGTTTACGATCATGAATCAATCGCGATCGCATTCCGAGGCGTACAGACGATCGGTCATCGCAACGCGGGCACTGCATAAAAAAATAATCGACCGTAATAAACGACGCGTTCGCGAAACGGCAAACGTTGCGGGTTGTCAGAGTGTTCAACAAAGCCACGTCGCTTCCTCCATATCCCCCGTGACTAATTTTCAAAGTGTGTCTGGTTCGTCCATGGTTTTTGTTCCAGGCAGAGCTGACGAGTGGTGCACTTCCTTCTAAGAAACCGTAGCCGGCGTGATTATACCAGAGACAAGCGTAGGCGAGTGTGGGCATCGAACCGATCGAACCGTTTACCCGTTTATACTCGGTTTCGCCTTACGATGGACCGCGGGGGACGCTACGAGCCATTCCAAGCCAATCCAGCTCCGTGAATGTATACCACGTGACGAGCTGCGACCTTCTGAAGGTCATCTGACACTTACCTGTCTGCAATCTATTTACTTAGTTATTGTTTTTTGTCTATGCTGCTAACATTTTATATGGACGCCATAAAAGGAAATACACAAAAAAGCCAATACAAATTATTGCATTGCAATGCATTCAACTTAAAACATGGTCAGTGATTCTGAACCGCTAACAGTTTTAGGGAGTTTGTTCCATTCGCTTATCGTGTCAGGGAAGAAGGACGCTTGAAACGAGGTATAGTTCTTCAAAATGGTTCAACGATTGACGGTGTTTTTTTCTCGTACATAAACTTATAACTCGGTTGATGGGCGAGTAGCATGGTACAGTCATAAGTTACCACGAACTCTACTAAAGAGGAATTTAAGTCGATCTATTCGTTGTCGTGTAAGTCACACAGTCCAACGGGGAATACGTTTCAGAAATTGGACATAAAACTGTCGCGATTGAACGCAAACCGTGACGTCGCATATACATATATATATATATATATATATATATATATATATATATATATATATATATATATATATATATATATATATATAGCATGCTTCGAATATGCTTGTGGTGTGTCCGCAGGCAGTTCTATCATATCTGCAGCTAACACCGTGTATTCTGAATGTCGTGTGAGAAGTGCAATTGTGGCTTAGAACGACCAGGATTTTTCAACTTCTTACCCTAGCCTTAGTCCTCAACTCAAAAGCGAAATGAAAAGTCGCGTGATCGTGACGTGCTTGGGCACCGGACTTGATGACTTCGAGCTTCCACCGTGCTTTTTGAGCCCAACATAGAACTTTTCACTCTCAAGCGATGATAATTAAGTTTGTACTGGCCACCAACGCGAATCCAAACGTTCGTCAACGGATCGATTGTTGACGAGCGCATATATACGTCCGAGTGAATGCATCAGTGCTCGGGTCCAATGCGTGAGCTGGGTTCGACTGACGCGCTTTGGCACCGCGGATGCATCCCCGTGAAAAGGCAGAGAGCTCTCGAAGGAAAGGAGGTAAGAAATAGTTCGCTATACAGACTCGAATTTTCGCAGGTCTTTCACTTTTAATGCGAAAGCATTAACTGTCTCGTGGAGCGAGCTGACGTCATCAGTCTGAAGCGCGAAAACGGCAGATAGTTTCCTTCGGTTCCATTGGCTGGTGCGCGTCGACGGGGCTCCCATTGGCCGCTGCGCTCGTCAGTTTCCACGACCGCTCACCCCATGGCGCTGCATGTCCATCAGCGCGGTGCGTTCAAGGTCACCAGGGGAGCACACGCGCCGACCGGCGACGAAAAGTACGCAGCAGACGAAAAAGGGAGCGGACGAGCGGCTTGCATGCTTTCGCATTCACAACTCATAAGGAATGCTTAGGTGTACCTCGATCTTTTCTTCTCTCGTCTACTAGATTTATTTCGGCGCACTACACGATATGCGATTAGTAAAATCCCAATTTATCCCAGCCCAAAATTAATTTCATGGCCTCTTTGATGCTCTTTATTTATTTATTTATTTATTGCGTAACCTCAGGCAGGTTAGAACACAACTTGGTGTCGGCATTTCTTACACCATTTGCATACGACTCGTGGCATCCGTTGCGGTCCTTCATAAGGTACAAACACCGAGGGAGAGGAGGAGACGACGATCGTCAGAACGCCGAGCTCTGATTGGTTGGATTAGTGGGTAGATGTAAAAGCTAGCTGCCGCTGTCTCCACTGCACTGTCGAACAGAACGCGGAAAACGCCGGCGTTCGGCGTTTGGCTCTCGCATTCGAACACGCTTGACAAGAGCAGCGGAGACAAAGGCAGCTCTAGCTTTAGGCCTACCCACTAATCTATCCAATCAGAGCTCGGCGTTCTGACGCTATCAGGCGCTCTGTTCGGTTTCTGGGCGCATAGCTATTCAAACATTCCAATGTGGTCACGGAGCCGTCTTAAACGACGGTGTTGTTAAATAAAACATAAAAAGAAACAAGCAACACAGCACCACGAGGTGAAGGAGAGAGGCGAAGATAGAAGGATAATTTGCGGCCTATACGCGCCCGCCCCGTACCCGCCGTAATCGAGCGGGGTGCATATATGGAGGCAGCCGAAAACAAGCATGCTGCCACCGGTCGGTCGCCGCGTTCCCACGCTCATTACGCTAGCCTCATACGACCCGCACAAAACTCGCAAACTCAAAGGGCCGACGTCCACTCGTGTTCGCTCCCGCCTCTCTCTCTCACTCTCGGGGGTTTGATACTCCCTCCCTGAGGAGCGGAGATCAGAAACGCAACAGAGCTCCTACATGAGAAGGTCGTGGTCAGTGCTGTATACGGAACGGCGTTCTTAGGAATGACGTTCGTGGAACATGTTCCGGATGGTGCTGAAGGGAACCACGCGCAGTGTCACAAGGATTCCAGGCGTGACGTAATCTGTTTTCATACAAAACCCTGTCCCAGACGCCACCTGAAGTGAGAGCACCACCCACCCCAGGAACTGAAAGACTCACCCTGCCCTAGGCACCACCCGAAATAAGAGCATCACCCACCCAATAAAGCTACCGCATTTCAACGCGTTTGGCAGAATGACCAAACATGCAGCCAATTTTTTTGTACTAACCCATTGGCTAGAACGGACACGACCTGAAAACATGTAAACAGTATACTGGTGTGCACGCGAATCTGCGTGTATGCACACAGACGTGTCGCATCCACAAGGATCAGCACCTTTGGTATACGCCTCGCAAAATTCGAATTCCAAACGTACATACTTGAAACTCGGCACGTGAACGTCGTTTCACAGAAAGTTTCATGTCTATTTTTCGAGAGCTCGACTCGTAGCTCGCGAAGTTTAAAAATTAGAGCAACATCGGCGGCCATGCTCTTATACCGGCCTGCGCTTCGTCTGGAAGATCGCTCGATTACGTGGCGTGGTGAACGAAAAAACGCCGAGAACGTCATATGGAGACGCTGGCCAGGAGCAGGAAAACCGCGACGAAAGACGCCTTTAACGAAATATGCGAACGATTATGCAGTTTCAGTTCGCATATAAAAAACAAACAAACTTTTCTGTTTTGTAAAAAAAAAAAATTATGAAGCAGACGAATGTTCGTTTTATTTCGTCGTCTGCTATCCGTCCGCGCATCCCATCCGCATCCCTGTTGGGGGCGGAAGGCGCGTAAGAGAGGAGCGAACGAATAGCAGACAAGGAAACGAAATAAAAGAAACATTCGTCTGCTTCTAGAATTTTTTTTTTTATCGAACAAGAAAGTTCTTTTGCTTCGAAACGCGAACTGAAACTACAAGAAGTGCACAGACACAGTGCATAGCGCCGTGTCTGTGCACGCCTCGCTTCTTGTTCTTCGTCAAGTTTGCGCTGTTCCCACCCTGTGAGATGATCAACCAACTCGCCCAACTTTCTGCCTTGTTGTTTGGGAGTTCACCACACCACCTGGGAGCGAGCTTGCAAACCAGTATGCAGACGAAGAGCAGGCCTGTATGGGACACAGAAAATGCGAAACCGCCGTTTTGTCTCTTTCTTTTTTAGCTGCGAGTTGAGCTTCCAAAAAATATAAACATCATTTTTTTTTTTGCGAAACGGCGTTGGCGTGTCATGCTTCAGGTATGTACGTCTGGAATTCGAATGTTGCAAGTTGTGCCAAGTGTGCTGGTCCTTACGGCCGCACCCCCTGCACATCCGTGCGCGTGCACACACGCACACAGACTTTCACGGCGCGAACAATATACGTACGCGCTCATATGCCGACGCACACACACTCGTGTTCACCCTTCAGTGCTCACCGAGTTGTCGTATCACGACCACGGTGTGATATATAATGTAAAGATGGGGAGACTGCATGCGCGCATCGCAGCTGCCATGCAGAGAAAGTCCTCGCTTCGTTTGCAACCCGCACCGCCAGATAACTCAATTCAATGCTTGGCTGGCGGTTTCACGTCGCGGGCCTCTTTCCTCCTCCCGCATGGTGATGAGGATCTTCTGCCTTGCAGAATCTCGAGTCTGGTCGTCGGCCCGTAAGCGGAGAGATCTCTGGTGCGGTGTTCAAGCCAGCGTCCGTCGAGGTCAGAGCAGACGCCCCGGGCGGAAAGCGCACGCGTATACGTACCCTAACAACAAAACGTGTTTTTTTTTTTTTTGTGATTCGCGCTGCTAATTTGGCGAGGACGTTGTCGACTTGCTACACATATTTTATTAGTGATGGGCCGAACTTTTGTCGGATCGAAACATCGGCGCCGAATCTTGGGATTCGGCAAAGCCGAAGTTTCGCCGAACTTTTCCAAAGATGCGATGAAGATTCGGCAAAAATACATTGTTGTCAGACTTAAAAGTTGATATATTGTTTTTTTCTTTCTACAAAAAAAGAAAAAGATTTTCGATTTGAGTTACTTAAACGCCAGCTTTGCTTGGAAGTGTGCGTCGCAATGTCTCCTTTTTAACTTTTAAAATGCCGGTTTCTGATGTTAGGGCACACGCGGACGTTTAGGAAAATGGGAAGAGTTAGGAATGTCGGATGTGCAACGTCGAGCATGATAGTTCTGCGTTTGGTTTTAGGCGGATAGATGAAAACCGCGAAATAACGCCAATCAAAAAGCAATATTATTTTGTTTTGGCACAGAACTACTTGTGAACCGAGAACAGGATTGCTATAATTGCTAATTGTGCTTGAAAGTACTTGTCAGTCAATGTTGCAACTACCTCGATGCATCACTGAAAAAATCAAATGAAAATCAGGTTATTTCAGAATGTGCCGCATCATTTGTCACTTGCGCAGTGGACCGCGTCAATTCTCGATCGATCTTCTGTTCTTGAGGCAGGAAATATGAAAGAGAACCACACTTGCAAAGGCTGACAAACGCACAGTTACCAATACTCGGCACCTCGCCGTAACCGCTGGTTGTACTACACCGTACGATGGTAACCGCAGGACCACACGGCGTCCATGTGCGATCCATGGCCCCGTCGCGTTCACGCGCGTGCGCAGACGTTTGCCGAATTTTCGCCGAATCTTGGCAAGACTTTCCTTCAAAAGTTAGGCATGTGCCGAACTTAGCCGAATCTGAAGTTCGGCAGATTTGGTCAATCACTATATTTTATACCTTGCTCACGACCAAGTCAGAACCCTCCCTTCCTTTCTGCTCTCTCTCTCTCTCCCTCTCCCGTCCCTTTCTCTCTCTCTCTCTCATTCGAATAATTTCAGAAACTCGCGCCCGTATGCTAGAGCACTGGAGCGTCGTCAAAACCGCAACAACAATAACAACTCCAACAGAATTAATGGGACACGAAATTAAAACGAGCCCCTCGTCACGGCTATAATCAAGGGTTATTTGTGTTTGTTTTACCTACTTGCCCCTTCACCCCTTACATCATGCTCCCCATCCCAAGAACTGTAAGAAAAAGACAGCAACGACAACACCTAACACTGTAATATCAGACTGGGAACACGAAACCGGCGGGAGCATCACGTCGCTCACGCTCACGACCTTGCCTTGCTTGCCGGTCCTCCGTATCATTATAGCCAGCATGCACGTCCCAACCGCGCTATGAGCGAGAGCGTGGCATATTCCCAGCGTCGAGCAATTAGCAGCCAAATTAGCTAGGGGTCTCCTGTGGTGGTCTCTCTCTCTCTCTCCTATCTCTTGCCCTCTCTCTCTCTTTCTCGCTCTGCTTCTCTACTCCGTTATACCTTGCGAAGGAAGCAGACTCGTACGGTACTCGCTCCAAGTGATCGAATTACTTGCAACCAATTACTTTTTGGAGTAATTTTGTAATAATTTCATTAGATTTATTAGGAAAGTAATCGCAAGAGTAATATGATAACTTTTGGATGTAGTAAGTTACTTGTATCCGTTACCCTTTTTTACCTCCCGTTTCTTATGGCGCTGCTTTGTCCGTACAAGTTTCCGGCCAAGGGATAATCGAACCGAATCTCTGACAGGAGGGTGGTTTACCAAAATTGGTGGATTAAGAAGTGGTTCGGAATTGCCATTCTAATCCATTGCGGAGCGCAAGTTCGTCTGCTTCTTCCACCGCGGTTGCGATGATGCACAACTCCGAGCTCTTATTGGCTGATTGACAAACAAATAGTGGGTAGATCTGAAAGCATCTAGCATTGAGGTCTACCAGGCACGTATCGAGGGGGAGGCCCTGAAAACTAAGGATCGTTTTGAACTTTTGGAGTAATCGGAGATGTAACGGTTACTTTTTCAAGTAACGTCAATTACTTTTCGTCTCGAATAATCAAGTGATCTAGTTGAATACTTTTTAAGCAAGAGTAATTGTAGTTGTAATCGATTCCCCTTTTTTTTACAATTAATGTCTATAAGACTGGAGGAACGCGGTAGGAGAACATGCACACGTTACGGAAATGAAAGAACTAATTGCCGTTACTCGTTATTCATTCCAAAAATTAACCAAGCACGTTACTCGTTACAGCGACGCACAAAAAAGAACGCGTTGCCTCAACTTGAAAGTAACGGGTTATTTCCGCGTTACACTGGATGTGTTTTTCTTTATGAAGCAGCCGCTTCTAGCATTTTGTCGTCGTTAATATTTTCTTGCTCTTTAACGCGTTTATTCGGGAATAACTGTGGCTATACTAATATACCTTGTCCCCATCCTTTTATGGTCTACCTAACGTTTTTCCGTCGGGCATATTACAGGCGCGAGCTAGGAGTGAGAAGAACCATGTTTGCGTAGTACAGGTTCCCCTCCAGAAGTAACTGAATACCATTAATCGTTACTTCATCAAACATTAACGAAAATACGTTACTCGTTCCTGCCCTTACAATGTCTAAAGGGTTGAAGCGTTGAAGGGCTGAGGGTGCTGAGGGGATTTGAAGGGCTGAGGTGTTTGATGGGCTGAAGGGGTTGAAGGGGTTTGAAGGGCTGATAGGGTCCCATAACACATTGAGGCTGAAGTGTTATATTTAATAGGGGTGCAAGTCTGATACGATGAGCCGCATTAGTGTGCCTAGATTTGAAGAGTGTTTCCAACTGCTTCGATCGGGGTCACGTGGTTTATATGGGTCGCGTATGCAGCACAAACGGCGAAGAAGAATCGAAAACATCGATCGTCCGCAGGCCTCCCCAAGCTTATAGCTGAGATCCCTCATCCCGTTAACCTCCTGACCAGGCGCCAACTCACGCATACGCAGGAGCAACCAATTTCAGCGTAAGATACATGTCCGCCATTGTCTTGCGAGCGCTCTTTGTGGTTGGAGTTGCTCCCTCTGAAGAAATCAAGGCTCCCTAGACCGCAGCAGGCGCCACAACGAGCCAGCCAAGCGTTGTGAACGTGTCCCGTAACAACACGCCTCTCGCGTCACTGCGCCCCCTTCTGAAGGTCACGTGACACGGCATTGGATTGGTTCCGAAAGGTAGCAGAGTGCCCGCAGTGGTTCACATCGTAAGGGAGTCAGAGTATGCGGAGCGCAAGTTCGTCTGCCTCTTGCACAGGGGTTGCAGTGACGTCATAACGCCAAGCTCCGATTGGCTCTGTTGGAAGAATAGTGGGTAGACTTCAATGCTAGCGGCCTCGAGGTGTCGCCACTATCCTTCCACTCAGAGCCAATCAGATGGATGGATGGATGGATGGTGTAATGGCCATACCCTTTGTAGAGGGCGGCAGCTTGCGCCACCTAGCCTAACATTTCGTCATCCCCTTTTTTTAATTTGTATGAATTTTGTTTACAGAGCTCGGTCTTCTGATGTCGCTGCAACCTGTCTGCAAAGAAGCAGACGAACTTTCGTTCTGCATAGAGAACAAGTAAACAGTTCGTACCAATCGAATGTGTCCGACAGTTCCACCGAGCATGTATGGATTGTGCGAAAGCTCCTAACGATTAAGCGCGTGCAGGGGCCCTCCACGTTTGAGCGAGGAGGGAGAGACATTTTGTTCTCTCGTATAATGCTCGGCAGCAGTAATCACGCTGGGCACATGCTCCAATGTTTCCAAACTGTAAACCCGTCAGGGGAGCAAGATAGTCAACGAAGAAATATATATATATGATATACACCGCGCGTCACATTTCGCGCGAACCTGGCATTCGCGTCTTTGCTCGATTTGCACGGACCAGCTTAGTGTCGGACTTTACCGATGTCATGGCTTAGCTTAGTTCACCCACCCCCCCCCAATCCCCCAATCTGTCCATTACTCACCTGTTTTTAACTTTGAGGGTAAAGCATGAAAACCGGGGATGGCGCATTCGTCGGATTCTGCCTCGATTACGACTAAATGACTAAACGGAGCAACGGAGGATGCAGTACAACAAGATGCGGCGTGAAAGCAAGAACAAATACGCGGCAAAATTTATGGCGTTTTCTAAAACCGTGGGAACACATGCTTATACATCGTAGAAAATGCAGTCTGCATACGTTCGACGCAAGAACGTTTCGACGTGATTACGTTAAATATGCGACGCTTGACTGACGCGGTTCCGTCGCTCGCCTGGGGGAGAATTTCCGTTTCCGGTAGGGAGGCGTACTTTACGTCACGGCCACGACATTTGACACGTTGGTGGCCGAGTCCGCTGTAGTCCAGGAGGAAAGCAGACTTTAGCTCTCATCTTGGTTTTTTTGCAAAACTGGAGGCAATAAAACAAAAACGGAATCTTGCTCCGGGTTCTATGAACGTTGAAGATTAATTGGGCTCTTCACTTGGAAAAAAGCTGGAAAATCATTTGATGGGATGCAGCCGTATGCTACGAGCTGAAGGGAGCAATCAGACAGTGTCAAAGGGGCACCATCGTGGTGTTCGTCGTGTTTCTGTGCGTGCTCTATTGTCGCAGAACCAATCATAAGCAGAAAAGGTACAGTGACTTGTGCTTTTTGGTCCCATTAGCTGGTAGCGTAGGTTGCATCCCGGCTTGAACTGGAACGAAGTATAGACGGCTTTGTCACTCCGTTTCAGACCAAGTCCAACCGCCGCCGTCGCAACAGTCCGATGGACACTATCAAGCAACGTTTCTACAGCGGAGCTGTTAAGGGCCAGTTTCCCCAGCATCGTGTCCTCCGCAAAGAAATGTCGACACAAAACTCTGGTTGCGGCCGTCTCTCATAGATGGCGGTAGCTGTCCAGAGTGCTGTGTTTGCCGGGTGTCCGCTTGCCGCCGTCGCTCATAGATGGCGCAATCTTTCGAGCCTTTGCACTCTGGCTTGCCGACTTCAGGCCGGCCATTACTTCATTCCCACCATTGTACAGCTTCGCTGGTCTTCCTTCTTCACCAAAGTGGAAAGGCTAAAAGTGTTCTTTGTGCTACAGACCTTTCCATCGCTTATTATCACCCGGGCGAAAAATGCTGAGTCACTGAGCTGTGGACGCATGCGCAGCGTCTGATATACCGCACAGCAGATCAACAACGCGTTCTCAGAAGGCGTTCCACAGCTCAGAAGACAAAGATGGCAGACCGCAGAAGGGGTTTTTGGCGAAGGTCTATACCGGCTAGATCAGTGACGCACAGCGAATGCGACGTGTGATCCGAGCGCCATGACGGTGCACTTTTGGCCAATGGCTGCATGAAATCGCAGCGTTGGCTGCGGTTGGCAGGAGGCGGAGCTTGTGCTGCAGTCTTGACTTCGTGTCACCGAATAGAGACGATGTAGACGATGGATCGGTGACCCTGGGGCAAGAGGACATAGGCAAGCGAAAGTAAACAAGAACAAAGCGTAATGCGAGACACTGAGATTATGGGTCGACTCTCCCTTTCCGGCTCCCTCCTCCATTTCTTCGGCGACCGTCCAAAACCCATTACATTTTATGAACCTGCCATCCCCCTCTCCCACCCCTTCCTAGCAACCCCCCCCCCCATGCGCGGTGGCTGACCACAGCCATTACGCTCCAAGATCAGGACTACCTGGCTGTGTACATCAGGGGCAGATTTAGAGGGGGTCTGGATGTCCTGACCCCCTCTTGATTTCTGCATGTACAAATTTGAGGGCGTGGAAACAGGGAGGGCGGGGGTTCCTAAACATATGGTGCGCAGACAAGCACCTGACCCCCCCCCCCCCTCCCTAGAAATTCCTGCATCCGCCCCTGCATCTAGTCTTCTCTGGAATACTCCACCAGAAGGAGCCTGGACTGAGGCACCATGCTCATAATCTGAGCTCAATAAAAAAAAATCTTTCTCTCTCTTTTTTTCCTTTTGGTTTCTATTTACCAACTCCCCCCCCCCTTTTTTTTTTTCTTCCCTAAATAAAACGTGACAACACAAAGAAAAAATGTAAGCCCGCTTATCGACGCTCCTTTGCCGCCTCCCGAAACAGTCCAAAGATGGCGACGACCGGATCATTAATTTGCGGTGTCGCACCTGAACCGAACAGCCTTAGGTCGAGCAGAAGGCGTCTGTGCCAGTGGCAAGAGTCGCATCGGGTCCTCTGAACCGCGTGCCCCCAAACGCGATTAGGTAAGTCGCTTTCTGTTTGTTTTTGTTTTTTTCGCATCGGGTTTCCTCGCGTTCCGGCGTGAAAAAATACACCCCACCCCCTCACTCGGTGAGAACGACACCCCGCCAAAAGGGGAGTCACTGTAGTTCAGAGGAGGTGTGTGGGGAGCGATAAAGGAGTAACTCATCCGTTAACTGCCTTTCAACGTGCGGTCCAGTTTTCGCGGGGGTGGGGACGGCTGTGGTGCGATACCGTTATCGCAGCTGCGTCGCCCGACTGACCGATATACGTTGGACGAAGAGGCTGGGTGATTCTGTATTGTTTCAGCGTACGTTTCAGCGCGTTCTGTGTTGTTTCGTGACGTCGGCTCGAGGCTTGATCCGCGTGGGCCGATAAGGTAACCGGATATTACGTTTGGTTCGTACTGTACTTGCGTTTGCTTTCGTGTCGCATCCGTAGGCCTTCGGGTTGTCGACGTAGAAGCCATATATAGAGTAGTAAAAAATTTGTAGATTTTTTTTGCACATTTGTAGTTTAGTTTTATGTTGCGGTGCAAGAAACTTTGTCCAGATTGCGAGCTAAAAACAAACTTTTCGTGTAAGGCTCCTGATCTCGCCTGCCTGCAGTCTCCTATTGCACGATAAAGTCAGGCTGCTATGGTCATCGTTATCGTGACAACGAAGCGTCCTTTTTATAAAGGAACGTGCGAACCAACGTTACAGAACAACTCAGTTGGGAAACTGCCATAAGCCTTCTTTGAAAAGGTGGCTCCGATCCGTACTCGAGAACCGAACTAAAGGCGATCGCAGCGCCGCCATTTCTCTCGCAGCGGTCACACCGGGAACTGCACGTCGCACGTATCGGTTCAGGTCGAGTCGCGCGAGGGCCGGTGGCGCCATCTCGCAGTGCCATTTCGCGGTAGCAATATAAATGAACTTTCATGTTTTGACTCGTCGCTAAAGGATGGCGCTGTTATCGTATTTAGTTTTGTCTTGGTGTATGCGAGCGGTCCGGGTTTTAATGGTGAGTTTCCCAACTGAGTGGTTGGCGCGAACGAAGCGTGCGAAGCGAGCAACTGCAGACGCAACCTTCCCGAAATGCCGTCTGCGTGAAAGCCACGATGCAAGCCAAAACCGGACGCGCGTAGTTGTCGACGCTGAGAGCGCAAAGCGGTCGCCTGTTGAACCCTCGGCGATTCCGACGAGACTCGGGGCCGCGGGCGAGGGGTGACGGCGCGTCCCGCGGTCTGTTGGGAAGCCTGCGCAGCCCAAGCTAGCGTTGCTGCGTGGGTAGCTCACGGCGTTCGGAAGATGGCGCAGCGTTCGGAAAAGACGAACCAGCAGCATCGAAGTTGAGTCTAACAATGCTGTTACGCCAGTCATTCGGCCAATCACGGAAAGCATGACCACAGCGACGCTTTTGGTCAAATGCATCACCCCTCAACCCAACGTGATACCTGACCACCATTCGCGACTCCTTTTTTCGAGAGGACATAAAACCATGAGTCACGAACACAAACAAGGGCTCATCTTCCCCTTTTCCATCCCATACGCCATATTAGTATTTCTTTTTTTCTGATGTAATTTTCTTTTCCCCAAACGTACGAACGACAAGGACAGGAGGACAACGAAAAGCCGCTAAAAATTAGAACGGCACGAAGAGGAAAGCCTCTTTATTGCGAGCCATAACAATGACACTTCCCCGCACGGCACCCCTTTCCTTTTTCTCTCTTTCTCTCGCTCTCTGCACCCTCGGGCACCGCGGCACACACACACATGCGCCATTCGAAGCGCACGTGTGTGTGCGTCGAGCCGTGCGCGCGCGCGCACGTATGTGTAAATTCACATTTGAGGCTGGCGAGACAGTCTTAGTAGCAGCCGCTGTTGGCCATAAAACAAGCCAAGTGATGGAGAAGGTCTTTTCGGGGACTGGTTCCTGTGGGCTCTTTCTTTTTTTTTCGTGTTTGTAATTTTTTGTGCGTAAACTTCTTTTTGTTTTTGCGTTGAAGGGCACGAGTGGCGCGAACCCGAGATTTTAGAAGGGGGGGGGGGGGGGGGCTAATGTGTTCCCCGTGAAAATAAGCGCCGACCCATGAACTTGACTGGTTTCATTGCCCGCACTGTGCGCCCCAACGAAATATACATAAACTATAATTCAAGAAAGAAACCACCCTCGAAAGCAGGAAAAGAACGAGAAGTAACGGGCGTCAAGGGTTTCCCGCTTTCGCATAAACAAATAGAAAGAATAAATGACTGGAAGAAATAAGGGGGTTGAAGGGACTTTTAACAAGGCGGACTAGCGCGTGCGGGTTATGCTATTGTGTGCGTAATTGACACGTGTTGTCTGATGACGGTGTCTTTTTATATATAAATAGTTATTGAGAGGATGACAACGGCAGGAGGTCTTTCACTTGTCCCCACATCGAACGCGAGCTTGCTACCAATTTAGTCACACTTCGGCGTATCGTGGGAGGCTTCGAGCGTGCTCGCGCAGCCCAAGCACAACGGAAGGCAACGAGCGCATGTTGGAGGCAGGCTAAAGAGGTGCCCTGCCGTCATCGTTCTGTCAGTAACTCTATAGTGGCGAAGTGTTTCGATGCCGGCTTGTTCGACGCACAGTGTGTCTCTTGACGGCGAGGCAAACCAAGATTTTCGCTAGTTATTTATTCGTCAGCAACGGGAAGTTTTAGCAAACCGTTGCTGTGCTCCGCGTATACGCACTGCCGGAGCTTTTGAAGCATGCTTTTAAGCGCGGCCCCGCGGTCACGGTACCACTCTGATGCTCCGGTAGTGCGGTACCCGGAACCAGACTTGTGCCTATCTCAAATACTCTACTCAAGATACTGTATTTCAAAATACTTTTTGAAGTATCTTGGTATCTTGCAAATACTTTTGATCGAGAGTATTTGATACTCTATTTTAGTTACATTTCCGAGTAAATTGTGACGAAGTAGACAAGTGCTCAGTCCAGTTGCCCTCTGCTACGACTTCCCCGTGTACGAGATGCTCTATGACGACTTGCCCTATCCGACGAGTTTACCTATGACGAGTTGGCTGTGAAGAGTTGGCTTGTGACGAGTTCTCCTAGACCCGTTTGTCATTGACGTCGATACAAATAAAGCAACGTGGAAGTATCTTCAAAAGTAATTGAATTACATTTCTATGTATTTGTACTCTACTCAAGATACTTTACAGTGAAAGTAACTTGAGTAGTATTTTAAATACTTTTTGAAGCAGTCATTTAGTAACTTAACTTAAATACTTTTATCGAGTATTTTATCCAACACTGCGAACACGGCAACGGTTTGCTAAAAGTCCCTACTGCATGACGTGCCCGTTGTGGGGACAACGTTCACGATATCGAGAGAAGACACAGAAGCGGGCACCAGACATTCCGTGGCAAACTCACTCATGAACTCGCTCACTCACGCTCACCACGTGATTGTGAAATGGCTGGGTGTGAGCGACTTTGTGAAGCCTGGTGGGGTCGTGACGTGACGGGGAGTGACTTCGTGAGCGGGAGGAGTTAATGACGCGATATTGTTCATGATGTGATGGCGAGTGACTTTGTAAAGCTCAATGAGGTCGTAATGTGACGGTTTAGCGACTTCGTGTACTCTGATCACTTGAGGTGACCACGTGAGTGACTTCGTGACCTCTTCATAGTTTACGAGGTCACTCACCGTCACGTCATCAACTGACCGGACTTCAAGAAGTCACTCACCATCACATTATTAATTGATCACGATCAGTTCATGATGAAATGGTGAGTTATAACTTCGTGAAATTGGTGGGTTCGTGATGAGAAGGCTTTCTAAGTTTGCAATGCGTATAACGGGACAGTGGCAACGTCACCAAAGGTGACCTACTCCGCCTTGCCGTGCAACAACAACCCAGCAAGAAAGGTGAGCTGAGGCAGACATGATTTTTTCGCGCTTTGCCGGGTGAGCTCGTCCACTTACTCGACGTTCGGTGTCCCCCTGAATGAGGTGTACGTGGAGGAGAGTTGGGCTTGGCGAAGAAAATCGGCCTGTTACTGGGACGAGAATTGAGGAGGACAAGGTGGAAAAGATTGAAAAAAAGACGAGGAAAAGGGAAAACGTCCGAAGGAAGCACGGGAACTGATGGAGATATGAAGAGAAGAAAAAAAAACGAAGGCCCGGCAGTTTTTTTTTTTTTCGTGTATTTTGTTTAGTGGTAGCTGTCACAGCTGTCAATTACTGAGGATTTTGACGTGGCCGTTGGATGGACGTCACATTGGCCACCGTTGGGAAGGGGAGGGGAGGGAGTGATCGCCCTAGACGTTGGATCGATATAGGACCTCTAAGAGAGATATTACGTTCTTTTTTTCCCTTCTTCCCGAGATTTTGTAGTTATGAATTTGTATTCTGAATTCCCGTGTCTTATTATTTTTGTGTAATTTGCGCAGGTTTTACTTGACGTGTACTGATTTTTTTTTCCCTACATTCGATTTTCCTTGTTCCGGAAAGGCTGTAACTATTTCAATGGAAAGGCAATTTTTTTAAAGCTGTTTTTCATCGGTTATGAGCCCTCGGTCACTTTTAGGCGGATCTGATTTAACTTTTTTTTCTATTGCCCCGAAGCTCGTTTATTTTTAACACTTTCTGAATTCCATTTTCAGCATAGATCGTCCGTGTTTTTAGCTGTTTTAAGATTAATTATTATTTGTGCTACTCTCAAATTGATTGAGGAACAAAAAAATAAAACAATGAGTCTGAGCCTCGTCTCAGCACCGCGGTTTCTCTCCCATGAAAAACCGCCCCCCCCCCAAAAAAAAAAAAAAGTTTTTACGTTTTAGACGGGTCAAACGTTTTCTCTTGCGCGTACCTTTACCTATCGTTCGGAGATCCACACCGTTTTACTCGGGTGTGCCGTAGCCGCTTCTAACATATAATGTCAACTCGACAAGTCAGTATTTTGCGGATGAAAAACATACATATTTGAGTAAAACATTACGGTGGAACCGCTACTAATACATCGAGGACAGCCTGAAGAAACTGAGACGCGTGTTTCTTCCTTGTCTGACGGTCCTCCTGCGCACATTAGTCGTACAAAAACCGTCCGCAGGAAAGGTTCGAAGTGCATACATTTGTACGAACTTGGCAAACGTGTTTCGAACATACTTGAAGCGTGCCCGCAGATGACTCTAGTTGTCGTGTGGGCAGCGAAACTACGTGTCTTTTGTGCACGACGTACCGGAGCAGTGCGTGCCGTTTTAAGTTCCAAAAACTAATATGGCTAAAAAATAAAATAAAACCGACAAAAAAGCAGAGGTTTTAGGAATAGCCACATCTTTCCCCAGTAGCCTCCCTACATGTCAACCACTCTAGCCTCTCTCTCTCTCTCTCTCTCCTTTATTTTAGGGGCGCCGCCATCTTTAATTCTGGAACTTCCGGTATGCGTGAAAACATCGCTTTCTTCTCGCCTCGACAGCAGAGCGTGTTAACATTTTAATTGCAACCGTCAGTCGTTCTTGTTATGATCCTTTTATACTTTTTTCTCATTCAGGGCTGTAATCTCTTGATTTTTTTTCGGAACGCATACCGGATATGGAAACAACGTGGCTGGGTGCGAGGCTAAACGAAAAAAGGTGTATACAACATACAAAAGCCACATGTTGGCTGCAGACACGATTGACAGAGCTGCCTACGAACACGAGCCTCGAGCATGTTCAAACATGACTGCAGACATTTTTTTTCTTTTTTGTATTGTCAATGTGACAGGACCGGCATACAAGCGAGAAACACGACCCCACACAGTTGCTGCGGAGTATCTCTTTTTGTGTGCAGTGTGGTGACCGCGGCTTGAGCTGAGCCATGGCCGTCCACACATCGCCGTTCGCGACTCATTTTCAGCGCCTGTGGCTATCGCGAAAACTGAACTTTTCAACTTTACGATATGCGCATGTAAATCGCGCAGTGTTCTCCAGTTTGTGGGGAACGAAGAAAGAGTTTGCGGTATCCGATAAATAGCTCGAAGAAATGTACTTGGGTGTGTAATAGGGGGCCGTCATGTATATCTTTCAGCCTTCTACTGTAAAACGAGCCCAAATTGCCGCGTTTATTATAGGTACTTTTAGCGAACCGTTAGCGCGTTCCGCACAGCCCATTTGGAGCATGCTGCAGGTGACCGCGGGGCGCGCGCTTAAAGGCATATACGCTTTAAAGGCTGCGGTACGCTGAGCAGGGTATATAAGGGTTCGCTAAAAGTCCCTAATAAACAGTTTTAGTGGGCCGTACGCAAAAGATTTACGTACGCAAAGAAATTGCGGGTCGGGAGTGTGCATGCACAGAACGCACCAGAAAGGCTAGCGTATTGCGTACGCACGCAACGCTGGGGAGCTTGCTTTGTGGGCCTTTGCGGGAAGCTCTCAAAAGATCTCGGGCCTAGCGAGAGAAAGATGGCGGTTACCTCGACTAGCGCTGCGCATGGGCGACGCGGTGTTCGCGAAGTTCAGTGTTACGTGAAATTACATGGTGTTAAGCTTAGCAATTCTTTCCTGACCATCCGTCCGCAGTCGAGTCAGATCGCCGTTAAGGAGTGCATAGTGAAAATGTTCACCGCTCGCAATGTGCGTGAACGCTGCGATCTGCTCAACGCTAAGCCTCCTCGCCCTGTTCATTGCCGACGGACGAAAAACTATTGAAAAGATCGCCCAAGTTGTCGCCGTGCAGTGGACATCGGTAGGTCATTGATTTGTTCCCGCGATAGCATCGATAAAAGGTGCCGTTTCCACGGGACGATTGACGGAGGTTCCGTGATCGAACTGGGCTATCGCACTCGTAGCCTTTGCATAGTACCCTGCAGAAAAGCGCGCTTGACCAGGCAAGTTGCGGCTTAGCTTAATTAGAAATAAATGATTTGAAAGGTTTTTTATTTGAGGAGCGTGGTGACGCTGTAGGCACGCGCAATTCTACGGCTCTGGCAAGCTGAACCAAGAAAATCATGCGAGGTGTTCACTTCGGCAAAGTTTATGCGAACGCATAAACTGAACTTGGACCGGGAGCAGGTGGTTATTAACGTACGTACTATTGCGCATGGCGTACCCATAAGTCAACAAGGCCATACTGTAACCCTGCTCCTTACGGTCAGCCCAAAAATGACGACATGCCGTTCACAAGCTTCAAATTCTAAGTTCCGGTGAGCACTCTAATCAGCTGATTCGTTCTCGATACACCTGTGCGCGTGCAGCGTTGAGAGAGGGAAGAGGAGACGAAAGTCTAGCGGGGAGCATCAGAACGCCGAGCTTTGGTTCGAATGATCAGGCAGCTTTCGAAGATCAGCTTGCCGTCCGCGCATCCTCTCCGCAACCCGTCTACGGTACCGGCGGAACTGCCGCAGACATGCGCTCATCGGCGCGCAGGCGCAGTAGCGCCTTCTTCGTTGCGGAGGGCTTAGCGGAGTGAGGAAACGCGGTCTAACGAAAACTCTCTATTAGTGGCTATACAGAGCGCAAAATCGCTGCGGAGAGCAAAATGTCCACCAGACAGGTGCGCAGGACAGACGACGCCGAGCTGCCCTGATTGGCTTTGATTGAAGCGATCGCGGGTAGACGTCAATGCCAGATGCCTCAAAGTTCTACCCACCGGTTTTGTTTTTAATTAGCCAATGAGAGCTCGTTGTTCGAGATGAACGCGACTCCCAGCGCATGAAGCAGACGAACATACGCTCCGGGCATATAGTTGCCAGCTCCGGGCCGGCTTTTGCTAGAAACAGCGCTCCGGCCGAGACGGTGAAAGCAGGCACCGCTCAAAAGCCAGCGACACTGAGCTGAAAGGGACTCAAACCGCGTCTCAGGACGACCGCATCGCCCCGTGCCTCATCGCAGCGCTTTCCCTCACAGTCTCGGCCGAGACGCTGTTTCCGGCGAGCCGGCCCTGTCCCTGACCGCCATAGGCCCTCTATACTCTGACAGAGTCTGGCAGTTCGACCACCGAGCCATAGAGCGCCCGGTCGCAGATTTGGAGTGCGAGGATCCGCAGCACACAGAGCATCCAAAAGAGCCGGTTTTTTCGGGAACTCTGACGTCAGTGTCAGCCGGCGCAGCGCGCGGACAACCGAACAATGCGTACTGAACGTCGGGAGAAGTGCGTTTCAGAATCTCGCCAGGCAGCGGGCGTTAGTCACGTGCGGCTCTTCGTCTTCATCCTGCGTTGTTCGCCGCTTCCACCTGAACCATTTCCGCGGCGGCTTCGTCGCGGCGATCGGCCTGCCCGTGCTGCGCATAGGGTGGCCGTGCCACTGCGTCATGAAAGCGTCTGAACGCGGAACGCCGAACGATGCCGGACGCTGCTGTTGCCGTCGTACCAATCTCGTTCTGACGAGTGCTCCTGAGACAGTGGCGCAGCTTTCATCTCCACCGCACCGTTCGACGATCGCTTGAACGCGGAACGGCGGGCGGCGTCTCGCTGCTTCGGCGCCCGCGCTCGAAAGCGCCCAACGAGTGCAGCGAAGGCGCAGGTCGTTGGCTCACCCACCAAACCATTCCGGACCAGAGCTGGGCGGTCTGACGTTCCTCTCCTCCTCTCCCCACCGCCCGCATGGTCAGCGACAGCCCGTGAAAAAACGCGCGGCGTACGGCGAGTCTCGAGCATCCGATCATCGCCTCGCAGCCAATGGGATCGCGGCACCAGTCGAAAAGTAACGCCGGAAGATGCAATCACAAAGCGGCTGGAATCTACGTTAACATAATTGAGCTTGCGCCTTCGGCGACTGTAATTCAACAAATCGGCTAATTATCAGCATACAGATATACATAATATAAAAATACAGCCAGAGTAAACGCAAAGAAGAAAACGACCGCATTCACAGCGTATGTGCGCAGCTTTTTCTGAGGGTGCGAGGTCCTCTTGCGCAAGAGTCCTCTCCGCGAACGCGATAGCGAAAATGCAAGCTTTTGATGCCAGAACGGTATCAACTAAATGCATTTCATTTTTTTTTTTCTCGAGGACGGGAGCATTTAGTGAGATCTTGCAAAAAAATACGGCAGAGAAATTTTTTTTTTAAATCGATGCCGATATCACCCAAGCACCCAACGTTAAAACGCACTTTCTTACAACGCGAAAACAAAAATCAATTTCTTCTTCTTCCCGGCGGGGAAGGACTTTACTCCGGGAGCGATGATGTTGATGCCGGCACCGATGGGGACAGAACCGCGAAGAGGGGAGGGAATAGACCGCCAGCGTCTGGCTCGCTCCTCCTGTCCAAGATGACCATCAGGCGCCGTGCGCGGCCCCTCTTGTCGGCCTCGCTCCTCGTGTCGTCGTCGTCCTCTAGATGCGCGACGTTCGGTAGATCAGCCACATCCGGAGGGCTCGCGGTGCTCATAAATGGCCGAGAACCTCCTCCAAACGGCAAAGATGATTCGCAAAAGCGGCCCTCTCTCTCTGCGGAGCCGCCCGGCGGATGTCGTGGGCGGATCCAGAACTCCGTTTTGGGGGGGGGGGGGGGCGAAAACCCGTAAGGATACTATTTTCCCATTCTTTCTCGTAGCACCGGGGGGCCCGCACCCATGTCAAATTGCTCCTCCAAGAAGGGGGAGGGTAGGGTCGACTTGCTTGGGGGGCGGCCGCCCCCGTCGCCCCCCCCTCGGATACGCCACTTTGCCGGCGGATCGGAACCGCACTTCTCGACGCGTTGCGCGATCCCTCGCAGCGCAACCAGCACCGCGAATGCGTCACGTGACAACGCGTCCCTCCTCGGCGTCGCCGCCGCGGCCCCTCCCAAGCGTCACGTGCACATCCCCCACGCCATGCGGTGGCAAGTCGTTCGAAAGTTCCTTGAGCAGGGAGCAGGCAGACGTCAGAACGACGCCGAGCTTTGATTGGCTGACCGATCAGGGGAAGAGTGCGGCAGACCCCGCGCATACCCTACATTGAGGTTCTACCCGCTATTCTTTTTTCTATTATGCAGCCAACAAGAGCTTGGCGTCGTTCTCCGACCTTACCGCGAACTCCTGCGCCAAAAGCAGACGACTCGTTTTCCGCATTGGATTGGCTCGGATATCTCGCAGCGTCCTTGCGATCCATCGTAACTCATAGCTATAGACACACGAATGATAAAGAGATTTAGAAAAAGGAGCGGGGGATTAACTATAACCCTGTCTGGTCCCTAACTTACAGTGCAGTTGCCAGCCAGGCGGTTCGTTAAAACCAGTTCGTGATACGTGAACCTTCCACCACCTGCTTGCGCCTCTATCCGTCAGCTCAAAGAGCTGTCGTCAGGTGATGGTGGCGGTCGGCTAATCGGGCCGGCGAGAGCGTGCTTAAGTAGCCCCCACCGTGCCGTTCTTCGGAGACGAACGAGCGCTCGGGGAAGACGGAGAGAGGGGAAATTAGGGAAAGCGGGGAAGTGATAGGGATCTTTTGGATTGCCGCTGGAGTCCATTAACGAAATGACCGTCGACGCTGAGGAGAAATTTCGATCGCGGATCTTCGGGCCGCCGAATGGATATGGATGGCGCGGCTTTCGAGCGGGAGGCTGACGGCGCGAAGTGATGAGGGATGAAGAGACCGTGGCAGTAGAGCGTTAAGAAAATGAAAGTGAGGCAAGCCGCGCACCCGGAGTTTCGAGCGAGTAAAGAAAAGAAGAAAACGCGGCGCCGTCGATTCCGTGCTCCCTGAGCACCGCACTGCAGAGCGGCGCGCGGAACAACGTTTCCTGCTCGGGCTGAGCGTCTTTTTTTGTCTTTCAATCTTGAAGATTTAATTATTTTTATAATGTCAAAAAGAGCGGAACCGGGCAGAGCGCGAGCAATATTGAAAAGGCCAAACGTCGTGGTTATCCGCCGACGGGCGGATGATACGAGCCTGATCATTCCAGCGGCGCTGTGAGCCAGGTTAACCCACTGTAGAGCCGTTTATACTGAGAGAGCTTGGCCATCGGGCGGATGCTACTGCCCGTTAGAACCAGCGCATTTCATGATAACACAAAATGGCGATTACTTCTGGTCTTGTTTATTCCAGTGCAGGCGTACAGAGTTCCCATGGAGTCAGAGCCACAAAGTGGTGGACGGAAGCTAGTCATCCCGGTTGTCCAGACTACGCTGCTGGCGCGTTGCGCGGCTGTAGAATCTCTTTAAGTAGGCCAAACCTTCTCAGTATAAATCGGCTCTGCGTTAAGCTATACACGGTTTCTGTTTCCTGTCGTGCCTCAGTAAACGTGGGTTTCGTACCTGGAGGCAGGGACGAAAAAAATATACAAAATATTTCAACTGAATGTGTAGAAAAATATACGCGAGGCAAAGCAAGAATGTGACAATCGCGTATTTTGCGTAAACACCTTCCGACATGCGCGAGAGACTCGAAACGATGTTTTACCGCATATCAGCAGGACGCCATGCCGGATGGCATACGTCAACGTTTGGCTGGGCCTCGCACGTACTGAACGCGACGGAAAGACGATCGGCGTCCGGCTCGGGCGATGACGTCAATGAAGAAGGCCGCTGCCAGCGCTTTGATCGTTCTAGTGGTGCTGGTCGCTGCGCCCTCTCGAAAGTTACTGGACACGGTATTCGGAAGGGACGCTTACATAGTTTACTGGCACTGGCGCACAAGTGTATATCTAGTACTCCCGAAGCGACGCCACAATTACCAAGAAGCCTCGTCGTCGCCGCGTAATTTCAAAAATAAAACGGAAATTCTTTTTTTTTTTCGAGGCTATTTTTTGCAAAACTTGATGAAGAAGTTGCGGGATCCGCATTGTCGTCGTCGCCGTCAACAACAACGATGTTTTAAATGTGCCGATCAAACCAGTGGACAACTACGTGAACATTCGATTTTGACTCGTTACAGCAACGCCTCGACGTGCATTGGTCAAGGTTCGAATGCATTCGACGTGCATTCGAACATAACAATGTGTGGAATCCAGCGCGTGCCCCGCGATTTTCTAACCCCGGCTCGTGGATATATGATGAACAGCTTGTTTCGATTTGTCTGAACCTCCTGCACTGTGCAGAGAGTGTAGAGCAGTCACTTCCGGTATGTCTATTGAGATACGACCGGTAGTAGATTGCTCTCACTTTTTCTGCATTGGTTGCAGGTGAGTGCAGGTGAATGGATCGAATCTATTGTCGGCACATAATCGGCTCCGAGATCAGGTGGCCGCTTGTTCGATGTGCAGCGAGTTGAGGGGGTGAACGCTTTTCGTTTTCTCGAACGTACTTATTTAAAAAATAACCAATGCGTCAAAAAAAAAAAAAAGCTAACGCGTATTTTATTAGGTGTTTGAACGCCCAGGAATACTTTTGAACGGTATTCACTGAAACGTATAAGAAAAAAAATGTTGCATCTCCTTTTAAACTGGCGTCGATGGCTCGTTATAATCCTCTCCTGTTCATTGTAGTGAGGTGAAACGAAGCATATTCGTTTGTTTATTTCAAAATACTATCAGTCTCTGTTGAGACTATGATAGGGTGGGTATACAAGTGTACAAAAAAAACAAGAGCAGTGTAGGGATCGCTTGAGTATTTGATCGTTTCCTGGAAAGTTAGGTGGTTGACCTTCAACCTTTCGGATGGGGGCACCCCGGCGGCTCGCCCCGAGGATAGGGGGATGAGCAGCTTGAGCCCTTTTTAATCTTTGGCCCGGGAAGGACACAGACATTCTTGCCTGTCGCCGCGAGGTGGTGGCGACCTTCCCGGCTTTGTCGTCACGGCGCGTTCCGAGTGACGGCTTGTCCAGTCGGGAGAGTGCTACAATGGGGTTTTAGCGATGAGGGGCGCCGGTCTGGGTCCACTTGGACTCCATTACGCTTTACTCGCTAACTTCGAAGGACACGGCGCCAATTTGTTTTGACGCCGCGAGGTGGGGGTGTTTTCCCCGTAAAGTAGTGAAGTATCGCCCCGATGGGAGAGTTCCCCAAGGGGTTTAGCGTTGTTTTTCTTCTTAGAAAAGGGAAATCAAGAGTTCCGTGGCTTCCCTGTGATTGGGGGAGGACCCGCTGGCACTGGGGCCAATAGAATTGTATAATTGTCCTGATTGGACAGGCCCTGTGTCAGCGGGGAGTTTTCTCGACCGCGCTGGCGAGAAAACGTTGAGTTTGAACAAGCCCGTGCGCGGAGCAAGTTGTCTCCCGCGGTCCGCCGGTCCGCGTAGCTTTGTCGCGAGCGACGAGCAGTTTCTTTGAGCCTCACCGTGCGCGGTGGGCACTTTGCGCCGAGGCGCGTTTTTCGTATTTCTACTGCCGTGAGCGGACAGTAGAGTCCTGTAACCAAGTTTGCTGTTGACGTTTTAATACATTTATTTTTATCAACCGTTGCTCTCGACTTTGAGCGTCTTTCCTCGAGGCTCCGTCACCACCAACAAGCAGCGAAGCGACCATCCAGCGCGGCAGTCCACGATCGCCCGGCCCTGACCTACAACTTCTAGGAAGGACCGGGACAAAACAACCTGACCCCCAGGGAGGGGCAATTCTTTACTGGCGCAGTCGACAGGATCGTGGACATCGTCGACCACCTGGAAAGGTTCCAGACGCCTGGGTTGGTGCGGAAAGCGGTGGTGTCCATCGGAAGGAGCCCAGGACCAGCCGAGACAAAGAGGAGTGGTCCACAAGCAGCCTGGTACAGCGAGGCACGGCTACGAGCACGCCTGTGGCCGACAGCGGTGAAAGCCAAGAGGCGGACGTCGCGCGGGGCGATCGGCGCCGGTGACCTGCGGGTTTGACGGCATCGACGACTACCGTTGGCCTGGGGCCTGCGACGGCGGTGAACGAAAGTCAAGCAAGCGGACGTCGCGTGGGGCGATCGGCGCCGGTGACCTGCGGGTTCGGCGTCATCGACAACTGCCGTGGGCCTGGGGCCTTCAACGGCGACGAAAGATTCAAGCCGGCGGACGTCAGCGGCTGCAATCGACGCCAGTGACCTGCGGGTTTGGCGACATCCGATGCAACTTCGTGGACTCTACAGCACCGCCAGGTACGTGGTCGTTTTCCCTTCCGTCGCCGGCTGACACCCGCGCGCTTAGCTGCATGGCGAGGTATAACTGGCTTATTGGGGCGAGCCTCAGTGACGAAGGCGACGAGGGGTCGGATGGGGAAGCGATTCCGCTGAGCGTTCAGATAGCCCTCGTGAGGGAAAGAACGAAGGAGCTAGAGCTGCAGGTACGACTCGCAGAGCTCCGGGCGGAGGAGCGGAGAGCAAGAGCTCGGCTCCTGGAGGAGCGCCGAGAAGAGTTGCAGATTAATGCAGCGGAGGGCGCGGAGCCCATGGCTCACTGTGTGAGGGAAACAGAACCGGACGCACAGGGCGACCCGGAGCCTGCCATGGGGTCCGAGGCCGATCGTGCCGTGCAGAAGCCGGGGACTGCCGTGGGGTCCGAGACCGGTAGCGCTGTCAGGGAGCCAGAGACTGTCGTGGGGTCCGAGGCCGGTCGCGCTGTTCAGGAGCCTGAGACTGTCGTGGAGTCCGTGGGCGGTCGCGCTGTCCAGGAGCCAGAGACTGTCATGGAGTCCGAGGGCGGTCGCGCTGTCCAAAACCCGGACACTGCCGTGGAGTCCGAGGTCGATCGTGCCGTGCAGGGACCAGAGACTGCCGTGAGGTTCGAGGCCGATCGGGCCGCACGCGAACGAGGGTTCTCCTGCGTCCAGGCAGCTAGAGCGAAGGAGCTCCCGGAGAACCAGGGTCGGGCCCGGCGCTGGGGAGACTGTTGGATGCCGAGGTCGCAAGGGGGTTGCTGCAGTTGCTCAGATTGGACTTCGGTGTCCCCACGACGGGCCTTGTGCGGAGGGTGTGACACGGCGGGTGCCACCAAGTGGGCGGCGCGGAGAGGTGCCGGCGCAGGCGCACGAATCGCCGTGGGGCGATCACCTCGGAGCTGGGAAGGAGATGGCGCGCCAGGGGCGCACAACTGGTTCTTCCTTAGACCATGTTCACCGCGAAGCGATCGCCAAACTCAGTTCCGCGGGGCGACCGAGCCGGGCACGCCTTCGAGGGCCTAGAGGAAGCTCTGGCGAGCATCAGGGTCCTCGCGACGCCCGACACAGCTGCTCAAGTATGGGGCGATTGTATGGTGGCCGGGGAGCGTTTTCTTTCGCTTATGCACGTGGTGTCAGCGGGCGTGCATGTGGGAAGGCGATCACTGCCACGGCACCGTGAACGTTTGCATGGAAACATTTTGCGGAACAATACTGTGCCACGTGTTTTGGCCGGTTGCTTGGTTTCTTTTGGGTTTCGGAAATTTTCATGTGACGTTTTTCGTTTGTTTCTTTTTTTTCTCTCGTGGAAGCTGCTGGTTGCGACCGGTTAGCTGTTGTGTTTGGCAGAGTTTCGTGCTGCGTCGCATATCCTTTGTGAACCTTTTTTTATTGCGGTAATCCTTTTTGCGCGTTTGTTTTCGGCGCGAGTGGGACGGCTTTACAAAAGTACGGCTGATGCTCAGGATTTCTTTTTTCTTGTTAGCGTACATGTTTTGTGGTTGTTCTGTTGCCGTCGTTTTGCGTACGGGGTTCTGCATGAGTTGAAGAGTTTTTCTTTTTATATTTCTTTTAATGGTGTCGCGACCGTTCTGTTATAATAACTGCTGGCCAGTCCAGAAGTCCTGGCACAGTTTTCAGGGTGGGCGTGTAGGGATCGCTTGAGTATTTGATCGTTTCCTGGAAAGTTAGGTGGTTGACCTTCAACCTTTCGGATGGGGGCACCCCGGCGGCTCGCCCCGAGGATAGGGGGATGAGCAGCTTGAGCCCTTTTTAATCTTTGGCCCGGGAAGGACACAGACATTCTTGCCTGTCGCCGCGAGGTGGTGGCGACCTTCCCGGCTTTGTCGTCACGGCGCGTTCCGAGTGACGGCTTGTCCAGTCGGGAGAGTGCTACAATGGGGTTTTAGCGATGAGGGGCGCCGGTCTGGGTCCACTTGGACTCCATTACGCTTTACTCGCTAACTTCGAAGGACACGGCGCCAATTTGTTTTGACGCCGCGAGGTGGGGGTGTTTTCCCCGTAAAGTAGTGAAGTATCGCCCCGATGGGAGAGTTCCCCAAGGCGTTTAGCATTGTTTTTCTTCTTAGAAAAGGAAATCAAGAGTTCCGTGGCTTCCCTGTGATTGGAGGAGGACCCGCTGGCACTGGGGCCAATAGAATTGTATAATTGTCCTGATTGGACAGGCCCTGTGTCAGCGGGGAGTTTTCTCGACCGCGCTGGCGAGAAAACGTTGAGTCTGAACAAGCCCGTGCGCGGAGCAAGTTGTCTCCCGCGGTCCGCCGGTCCGCGTAGCTTTGTCGCGAGCGACGAGCAGTTTCTTTGAGCCTCACCGTGCGCGGTGGGCACTTTGCGCCGAGGCGCGTTTTTCGTATTTCTACTGCCGTGAGCGGACAGTAGAGTCCTGTAACCAAGTTTGCTGTTGACGTTTTAATACATTTATTTTTATCAACCGTTGCTCTCGACTTTGAGCGTCTTTCCTCGAGGCTCCGCCACCACCAACGAGCAGCGAAGCGACCATCCAGCGCGGCAGTCCACGATCGCCCGGCCCTGACCTACAACTTCTAGGAAGGACCGGGACAAAACAACCTGACCCTCAGGGAGGGGCATTCTCTACTAGCAGCATAACACTCGAAAAGGTGCTATAAAAGATATCACCAAATAATCGCACAAACAAAGCGTCATGGGCTAGATTGAGATGACGAAACAACAATACACAAAATAAAGAAACACATTTTATTTCACAGTTCGCAAGATGCAATATAAGAAGAAAAAGCTTCAAGTGATTGGCATACCACAACTTGCGCCGGAAGAAGATTCCAGTCATTCTGGTTTGTGGAAAGGACGAATATCTCAAACAGTCCCTGAAGAACCGGGGCTGATGAAGTGCGCGACGATGTTTGTTCCGAATTATTCTCGATTCGTCAGGAACTAGGTAAGCTGTTTGGTCTATATCTCGCAGTAAGCCATTGATAATCGTATATAGAAATTTCAATATTTTTTTCTTTTACGCCTCATCTTAAGTGGTGGAATGTTGGCTTTTGAATACAGTGCCGTAGGTGAATCCAGTTGACGATATATAGACGCTTTACACACGTGCCAGACTACGGCCGCCATTGCGGACCTTCTCTCGGCTTACCGAGATATGAGCCACTGAAACGGGCGTCGACGAGCCTCCACAAAGGCCAATGCTCAGGACAAGGATGCAGTAAAATCTAAAATGGCAATGACCTGGCCTGCAACGATAATGACGAAGTGAAATAAACAGACTAAGAGGAAACAAAAACTGAAGGTCGGTTGTTGCCGGCGACCAAGCAGAGCTGCTGCAAAGCCTCTATATATTGGAAAAGAAAAAAACGCAAAGCAAGTCTTTCCATAGTAATGTACATAGAGGTTGGGGCGTTGGGCGAACTTTGTGCGCGAATGTCGGAGCAACACTATAAAGCCGGGGTCAGACTGGTTGTACATCCCACAAAAGACAGTCTGCATACAGATTCGAACGCGAGATTTCTGCTTCGAATGCCGCACAGCAACGAGTTCAAAGAGAAACTTTGCACGCGCACATTCGAATCACGAATATTGCGGCGACTCGCGTTTGCACACTGTCTTTTGAATACGATGTATGAACAGTGCAGCATTTCCTCACGCGGACAACCAACGCCGCCCTGGTGGTTCAACTAATGTCTTGTTCAAGATGGCCGCCGTGGTACCGCAGCCTTAAAGGTTAGACTCCGGGGCCTGGGCGTTTAAGGCCTCTGCCATGTTACGAGCGTCTCTCGAAATGATTTTTTGTTTTGTTTGTGGTTGCACCATTGAGTTAATTATTTGCATTTAACGTTCTCATCCCATCTATTTTGAGCTTAGGTGAATATTGCTCTTGTTTAGTTAAATTATTTGGGTGCGTAATCGAATACGTTGTATGCATTCGGCGTTTTGTTTTGTGTAGACCACAAGGAATGCAGTATTTTCATCCATGGTTGCCAGACTAGCTTTCGAAGCGTGGCTGCTTGCAAGCGGGTATACATATAGACGTTTGCCAATATGGGCGCCGCCATCTTGCTGCCGGTGTGTGTAGATCTTCTGATAGTCAAGCCTTGCGAAGGCGTGCCCGCGAATTGACAAACTGGAACCCAAACAAGGCATTTTTCATCCACGGTGGCCAGACTCGCTTTCTAAGCATGTCTGCTTGCAAACTAATACACGGGTATACGCATGAACGCAGTATTCCTGAAACATCAGCATGCGCACGCAGAGGGAGCGCACGTCCACGCAGAGCGTGCGTCGGGTCGAAGACATCGGCGCTGACGCAGCTTCAACAACTCTCGCCGACTCACGTCTAGCCGAACGCGACAACTCGTGATCGGGGAGGGACAATGGTGAGGCGCCAAAAAAACGTTCGCGTTATTCCCCGACGGAACGTGTCCGCGAGATTGGGGGACATTAGCGGACGTGGCGAATCCATCGCTTTCCTAACGGCCAAAACCGGAGCCAAACCGAGCCAAAAGACAAATCCAAAAGAAACCAGCTGGAGCCAGACACCAACCATGACCGCCTGAAGAAAGACGCATAGTCAAACGAACGCAGACGATGTAGCAATACACGTAGCAGCCATCCCTAAAAAGAAAGAGAAAAAAAGGGGGAATCTAAGTAATCACAGAACGAAACGAATCCGAAGCCATAAGGCAAACGAAGCAACGCGAATACATCTTGGACACTGTGGCCGTTACATCCCTTCTCTCCCTCCGTTCGCGCAGACAGAGATCCGATTCATACGAACGTCACGTTGAACATCACATATCCATTCGAACGCAGACGATGTCGCACAAGGCTGGGCTTAGCTATTCGCTTTGGATGACTGCCTGTGCCGTCCCCCTACCCGGACACTTGCATGCGCGCAAGGTGGACGGAGGTTTTCACCGCGCATGCGCCACTTAGGCAACTAGAGAGAGAAATGGGGGAGGTTCACGTCACGTACGGCCGGTGGAAATGGCATGTACGCCAGCGCCATCTCTTGCATCCGAATGAAACGTGAGGAGTGAGGATCGTACCCTGCCGAATGGGGGCGGGTGGGGAAGCGTGTGGGATGTGTGCTGCGATGGGGGAAAGGAAAGAGGGGGAAGGGGTGCACGTGATCGAGGAGACAAAAGATTGGGACGGCAGTTTAGATGTGTAGAACGACAAGGAAACACGTGTTCGAATTTATTTGTTTTTTCCTCTGATGTTGTGTGTATTTTTGCTGCAAAACGTAATGACTCTATCGCTCGTTACAGGCCGTCGGTATATTTTGGGTTCCGGCTGACATAAACATTAGTGTTGGATTCTCGCCGAAGTATGATAGTTTGTCGCTAAACAAAACCGCCGTTACGTCAAAGGCCGTCCAAACACTTTCTTTCGCTTCTTGTAATCACCAATACATAGGTCTCCGCGTTCTGAGGATATCTGGGGACAGGACATTCCACACTAGACACAAAAGCTGACACTTTGGGACACTTAATTTGGCTTACTCGCCTGTGACTGCTGAGAAAAGAGAAAGTCCCCTTACTTCTTTTTCAGAAAAAAAAAAAACAACCAAGAAATTAATGAATTTTCATTACCCGAGCATCAAGGAGAGTGCTGGGATTGGTGTTCCACGCGCCACAAGCGCAGGCCTTCCCCAGTATTAAAGATTCGACGTAAGTAACCAAAATAAAGCATTGACAAACGCTGTGCAAGATGCAAATGATTTTAGGCATTTGCTTTAGGAAAATTACAACTGTTGAGGCCAGCACGTGCGCCACGTGGAGCATCAACCCCTGCATTCTCCTTGATGCTTGGGTAATTTAGGAATAGGTCTATTAGAGCGCAGCTTTGTGAGGAGGAGGAGAGACAGGGTACGGAAGAGAGGGTATGCCCTTCTTTCCCTCCGTATCCTCCTCCTCCCCTCGCGTTTAGCGGGGAAATTTTCGCTAAATCTCCCACTAAATTTAGCGAAAATATTCCCGCTAAATTTACCGGGGAAATTGACGTCATGAGATGAGTTTGCGAAGGTCTCGTGACTGAATTTATGGAGGTCTCGTGATGTCAATTTCCCTGCTAAATTTAGCGGGGAAACTGTGGCGTCCCATAATGCAACGCGCGCGGTTACGCCGACGTCGCTCAACCTGGAACGGGTGCCTATAGACCTGCGCTCTAAAAAAAATGCGAAAGTATCAGAACAAATGTACTTATACGCCAACACGCGCGGCTATGACGTCACTCCGCTGCGGTGGCGCTGCTGTCGGTAACTGCGCATGCGCGGATCCCTCACCTCAGGCGAATCTGGTTTCTGCGCACGCGCAATGCTCACACCCGGTGTGGGCAAACGCAGACTTGCTCGTATAACCAGCGCGTTGGCCGGCGGCGTTGTCTCCCTGAAAAAGTGGTCATAAAAATACGTCACGAAGCACGCGCCCCAGAAAAAAACACAAAGAAAAGCACAGCAACGCACATGCTTCGTCATGCGAAGGCGTGATGTTGCCGCCGGACTATAATGCTTTATCATTCTTACACCTAAGCAATCTTAAGTGTGTTCGCTGCGAATTTATACTCTCTGTTCGACCATTCGCAACGGAAATCAGTTTGCAGCGCCATACGCTCCGTACGGCCCATCATCCAAACAGCGGCACGCGTTCCGTTTATAATATGCAACCCCATAGCCGTAATATCGACTTCACGCTCAAGAAGATTGCATGGAATAGGAGAAAGCACTGCTGACTATCTACACTGGTATTCACCTCAGGGACCGAATAAAAGAGGTCCGGTTACTCGCGGAACTGAGCTATTTTCCTTATTCATGTGTTGTCTAAAGATATATGTAGGTGCATTTTAGATTAGCTTTTCGTTATTTCATCAAGAGGTGCACTCTTTGAATGTCAAAAGGATCGTTTTTCTCTTCGACAACAAAATCTCGTAGGAACTACTTCGCGCAACAAATAAATTAAGCGAAATATTTATTATTTTTTTCTTTATTAATTGACACCGGAAATAACTACAAGGGCATGTCGCTTGCTCAAGGACACGCGTCGAATGCACTAACTTACCGCGCAGCAGGGTTGTGAGCTTGGGCTTCTGAATACCGGTCCGATATACGAATCTCGGACAAACGATACAGCGTACGTGAGTCTCCAACCCAACCTGTTACAGTTAGGCTCTTTCTGCTGTTATGCAACACACCGCTTGCATAACAGCGTTGCGATCGCCATTAGTTCGGTTCTCGAGTACGTATCGGAGCCACTTCTTCAAAGCAGGTTGCTATGGCAGTTTTCCAACTGAGCATTCAGGTAAAGTTGAATGCGGCTCATAGATTGCACTAGAGCCACTAAATGAGCTACGCTTAGGGAATCGGCACTCCGTTCCCCGATCTTCGAGTGGGCGCCGCCATCTTGGTGCTCAGGTGCAGAGCAGACGCAACTGCCGATCGTCTCAATTAAAAAAAAAGGCGACTTCCTCAGCTTTAGACACGGTGTTAGGGATTAGGGAACTCAGGTGATATCATTTTGCTCTGTCGCGAACTGATTGAAACATTTCCGGAGGACGGAAAAGCGTTTCCTGCGATTTCAGATAAATCTTCAGATAACTGGCAACCGTGATTTTAAGCACCAATATGGCTGAAGTGTGGTTACTTTGGAAGTGTAGCTTGTTTAGTGCCTTTAGGGAAAACGAAGGAAGACGCATCGAGGGACAAAAAGAGGAGCCGTCAAGACTTGTAGGCGTGCATTTTCGAAAGTGCTCTTCGTCGTCGAAACCCCACAAGCCGTAGTTGCGAGCGTGGTCGCGAACCCCAGAAAACGGCGACCAAAAATAGGCCACGGTGCGGGTCGAATCAAGCAGTGGGGGAAGAGGCCACGCGAGAGATCAACTCGACAAAACAAAAGCGCCCAACAATGAGATACATAGAAGAAGCGACAGCACATCTGCAATGACAGGAAATGAGGGGGAACCAGATGTGGAGGGAAAGGGGGAAAAAAACAGAGCGAAGGAAACGGGGAGGGAGTGAAAGGGAGTCCCTTAGCACGGACGGCAGAGGCACGGGGAGGACATAGTTACTACACAACGCGGAGAGAAGCCGCGCCGCGATTTCGAAGCCAGTCAGAAATCTCACTTTAGCAACGACACCCTCCCCGCCCGCAGACGCGTTATAAAATAAATAGAACAAAAATGGCGAAGGGGTGTAAGAAGTGTGTTGGGAAGGGTATACACACTCTGTTTTACCGAACGATGAACCGAAACCGACGCTACGAGCCAAAGCAGCCAATCAGGCGCTGCGAGCACGTCACGTGACTTCGCGTCCCTCGCGTTCCCCGCGCCCGCTCCCGAATGTCACGTGACATTCGCAATGCGGCGTGGGATTGGCTGGGCTGGCTCAGTAGCGCCCTCTGGGGTCCATCGTGGGGTGAAACGGTGTGTAGCGCGGAGGTTCCTCTTCGTCCGGCTCCGTCGCAGGCGGGGGTCCGAGCCCCGAAGCGAGGATTAAGGGCCACGACCTGTGGTTAACTGAAGACGAATGTCCGCCGGGGTTCGAGGTTAGGGGGTGGGGGGTACTGCGACAGCGGCGACGCTGGAAGCGTGTCGAAGGGGCCATGCGCCATTGCCGTGGCCATTTTGGGAAGTGCCTTTTGGGTCGTTTCCTCCAACGCTTGTCGATTTTTTTTTCTCTCTTTCGTTCGTCTCTGTCTCCCGCTGGAGAGAAAGAGAGAGAGAGAAAGAAAGCGGAGATTGAAAGCTATGGCCGGAGCCCGATGTCGCAAAGCATCGCCGACGGATGCGTTGGGTTTGGGTGGGTGGAGGGGGTCGGTTATGAGGAAAAGTCTGTCTCGGTTCTGGTGCCTAACTGAGCTTGAAATGAAGCCTATCTTTCGTGATTTTTCTTTTTGATTTTTTAAAATAATTTATGGAGGCAGTAGCTCATGATTAGCAAAGGATGGTGCGTGTTGTTGATGTTGAAGGATGCGGCAACCTTGCGTGAAGTCCTGTTGCTTCCGCGCGTGAGCTCCGGATATAACACCTATGCCCTTTCACCCGAAGTAGAAAATGGGCATGGTGGTCGCAGCTAGACGTCACTAAAAGTATGAACACAAAGACGGACAGGACAACGCATATTTCAGTCTAAAGTAATTGTGTTGTGCGTACGTTTAGACAGCACGAAGTTAGTCAGCCTCAATGAGATATTTAGCCAGCAAGGTACCACTGCTAGCCTGGGGTCACTGACGTGCACCTCGAAGTAGGGATAAACGACCGCATGCCGGAACGATGCTCATCCTTATCGACGAGGGGCAGGGCTGAGGATTGAGCCCAGGATCCCTGGTGAGTTAGCGCACTCGGCCACCGATTCTCCCTCTTTCCATCAAAACGTGTCTAAAGTTTGAAAATGTGCCATTCTGTCTCGTTTTTGTGTTTATACTCTCAGTGACGTCTTTGAGCAGCTTGCGAAACGAAAGACAGCGGACGATATCGCGCTCAAACTAAAGGGCAACTCGACGACGCTTTAGTGCGTGCTTAATGTCTTAACGGTCGCACGACCCAGAAGAGTAGAACCCAGAAACCGAGAGAAGTTTTAGTAGAGGGTTCCGAAAGAGTTTTAGTAAAGTGTTCCAACACCTCCGATAACGGCATCCGATAACGATACGATACACGTGCAAAGGCGTCTGCGAGTATCCGGTGTCGTTATCAGAGTTATCTAAACGATCTACACGAACTCCCTGTTCGCGACTCAGGATCCGAGTGCTCCACTCAAGAAAACAGCCAATCGACAAACGTTTTTCTTTTTAAATTATTATAATATATATATATATATATATATTTTTTTTTATGTATTGTCGATTAACGTGGAAAGGGTCTGCAGAAGATTAGAATACGAAACGGCCACTGCAGACTCGGTTGCTTCGGTCATTATGCCGACATGGAAGGTTCAGCGTCAGCGTTACTGGTCGGTTCATCGCCTTGACGGAATCTCAATTAAGAAAGACCGGCGACGACTGGCACTAAAAAACAAATTATCGATTCAATGACGACTTGTGTCTACTGAACTTTGATCGTCTTACATCTTGGTCCCAGTTTTCGTCTGAGGTCCGTTTCAGTTGGCGTTTGTACGGTGGGGATTACGATTAAAGGGACACTGACACCCTCCAGAAATATTTTTTTATTCTTTTTTGCCAGGCGATTTAATATGGTGTCGGAATACTACCCAATTAATATTTTGCTACAGAGTCCCGTATTTTTTTTAATAAAGCCAAAAACGCAACTGCTCGAAACCGAAATCGAATCCCCCACACCGCACGGAGAAGTGGAGAGGAGAGAGTGAGTGGCGGAAGTCACGTGGCTACACCCGACCGGGCTATTTTTTTTTCCGCACGCAGCAGTCGAATTGCGTTGCGGGATCTGTTCACCGTGCGATTCCTTTGCAGTTATGTTTGTTCCGCTCGCTGTTCTGTACTTCAGGATGAGTTGTCTTGTGCATTTAAGTGTTGGCAATTAGTAGTGAGTGCCCCGTGATCGGCTCCGAAGAGAATACTCCCAAGATGTTGCGCGAAGAGCTGCCTCACATGTCCTGCATCTGAAAGTGGCATTGTGCGGCAGAGTGCACAAGTTTCCGAAAGATCAACGGGTCGGGATCAATGGCTGGCTGCAATTCCTGTAGAACAGTTACGGGAAGCTCGGAAAGCGGACGCTACCCGATTCATATGCTCATTGCATTTTGTGGAAAGTGACTACATTGAGTTCGCAGGTGTCAAAAATAGAATCCCATACCATTTAGTTCAGCGACGTATCGTCCAGAACAATTGTTTTTTTTTTTTCAGTGATAATTGTAAAAAAGAAATGTAAATATCGCAAAATGTTTGACAGAAAAAAAAATAGTACGCCCTAGGGATCGAATTTGTGGCCGCTGCGTGTGAAGCGGGCGTCTTTCCACTAAGCTATACTGAAGGAACTCTTTCGTTCGTAATAATGCAGCCGGTCGACTGTATGTCGGAAAGTTTGCTGCCGATGTCCCTCCAGTACATGCACTCCCGGCTTGAAGTCGGGCAGCACCACGCATTGGCCGCATTCGCACCTAGTAAAGAAACCGTACGCGTGCGTATTCAACTCGAAGTACGCACTTCGTGCCTGATGTTTGAACGAGCGATGTCTTCAGCCACGAGAAGGGACGACGGCTCGGCGACGTCTTCGTGGAATCGGCTTGCTGGTCGGGCGTGTCGTACGGGATGAATATCAATTCTTTTGATCGGTCCAAAATTTCTCTTTCGAAGGGAGACAGAATTCGCCGGTACCGTGAACGACAGTTCTGAAGTAGAGGTCCCAACGTCCGTCGTCCGCTGCCATCCGCTGTAGTCCCACGATACGCGAAACGACGCCATGATGAGAATTATGCAGTGAACGCACAGAATGCTTCCAGTTGTCTGCGCAACCTTCTTTTTTTTTTTCAAACAACGTATTTGCAGCTTTTTGGAAGCCACAAAAAATGGGTTTCATATTTATTTTATATTGACTGTGTGCCTTCAATGACCCACGACTTTGATTAAATTTGGCGGTCGTGTCTGTGCCCTCTCCTTTTGTCCTCGTTCGTAACGCGCTGTTGCTGCTCATACGAACTCGATATGCGTACGGGAGAGGAAGCACTGCATGAATGGCAAGGCGGGCGGAGAAAGGAAATCCCTAAGGAGACGTCATCCAGATCCCGTTACGTCACGGCTCGTTTTATACGCTTTATTCTTCAAATCGCGAGCTGACTTTTCATGGACACTTCCACGAAAAAATTCTAATACCTGCCACAATTTCTTTTTTTTTTTTAATGAAATCAACGGTTTCCGTTTTTGGCTGGAGAAACCACAACTCACAACTTCCGAATCGATGTTTAGAAATTTGTGACATTGCATGAACGCAGAGCCACGAGTGCTCACCGTTATTGTTTTCCACTCGCCGAGAGCGTGCGTCCCCTCCGTTCATTCCACACAATCGCAGAATTCGTCCTCGAAAAGCGCTTAGTTATAAAATGGCTCGATAGAGTACATTCGTCTCCAACAGCCAGCGGCTAAGGCAGGAAGAAGCGAGAAAGAGAAATCAATTTAATTCACTGTCTACTAGAGCCCGTCACTTTAGAAACAGGTCAAACCCCCTGTGAAGTGCTTGAAGGCCTAAATGGTTGCTACAAAAAGCAAAAAAACACCTAGTGTCAAAAATATTAGCCTTGATGTGAAAGAAAAAACAAAAACAAAATCTTTCAGCCTTTCCATCTTGGTGAAGAAGGAAGACCAGCGAAGCTCTACTATGGTGGGAATGAAGTAATGGCCAGCCTCAAGTCGGCAAGCCAGAGTGGAAAGGCTGGAAAGGCTGCCGCCATCTATGAGCGACGGTGGCAACCAGACAACCGGAAAGCCGGTTGTCTCGTTGCCGCCGCCACTCATAGATGGCGGTAGCTGTCCGGACTATTGTGTCGACATTTATTTGCTGGCGGACACGATCCTGCGGAAACTAACTCTTAACAACTCCGCTGTAAAAAAAACAGTTTAAATAAACAACGGTAATGACTAGAACGGGCACCCAATGTCCCAGCGACGAGCAAGGTTTGATTGAGTAAATAAAATGACTCAATCGTTCTAGCCCGCGCTCAGGAAACGTCGTCACTAAGCTGAGAGTGCGGGGAGAAAACTGTGCGCCAGCTGCCTATCACCACCCGACCCCGCGCTCTGTGCGCGTGGGCAGGAACGCGTGATTACCTGGCAGAAGATCAACGAGGTAGAGGGGCTTAGAGCGATAAACTGGTATCCCGTTCACCAGGCAGAAGTGACCCCCACCTGGCTGCCGCCATGTTGTACAAGTTTGGCCACTAGACACGCGACCGTACCAAATTCGGAGGTTTACGCAAAACTGAGCCGAGGTTTGTATTGCGATCGCTGTAAACCAACATGATAAACTAGGTTTCAATACTGCTAGCCTTAGAGATCAGTGTCTAGCTCGGATAAAATCTCCAAAATACAGCACCGCGGCTGACGGCATCTAGCGGGATCCATCTGCCCGAGATTTTGTCGTAAAAGCACATTTTGGACTTAAAACGAAAGAAAACATAACTTATATCGTCGGTACTGTTAATAAAGATCAATAGGCAATTATTTGTGCGCGGTACTTCGCCAAAACCTAGACGTAAAACTATAAGGTCACCTGTCTTAGTGGTCACAAATGTGCAACATGGCGGCGGCCAATTGGGGGTCATTTTCAGGTGCCAGTTTATCGCTCTAAGCCCCTCTATCCTCGTTGCAGAAGATAGACGTAACACTGGTTCAACGAGCGCGTAGCTTCCACCGCACTGCCAGCTTAGGAATGAACGTAGAGTAGGCGGCGCGCGATTGTGGGATCGGCCTTATTTTCGCACTTCCGTCATCGCAGTAAATTCATCGCCAAAAGTTAAAAAAAGAGCAGATCGTTGGCTAACGCGGGGATGACGCGACCGCGCAGTCGATCGAAAACTCTCACTCCTTTCATCTCTTTTTTTCTTCTTTTTTTGCAAACCACGCTGCTATGATCGACACTTGCGCTTCCTCAACAAAAGTCTGGGAAAGAGGGGGGGGGGGAGAGGGAAAGGAAGGTATATAATTTTTTTTCCTGCACAAATCTTATACTTTTTGACCGCTTTAGTGAACTCGAGTTCGACTCCTCAATCGAAAAGCGGTCGTTCCTTCAAATGTGTTTTTAAAAAATCAAGGCGGCGGCGCAGTATTTATTATTATTATTTTTTAATAAGAAGCCACTTGGAGGAGGAAGTTCCACAGACGACGACGCCATACAGAACCTTCCCCGTCATTGACGTTTTGGAAGCTTTTACAACGGCGCCTAGAACTCCGCCACGTGTCGACAGAAACACACGCACGCACGCGCACACATAGACACAGACGCACACGCACACACGCTCTCACACAAATGGAAACAAGAAAAGACAAACGCAATACGGCGCTTAAAAGGAAATACCATGTGGGAAAGGTGTTCCCTTTTTGGACGAAGGTCCCACCTAAAGTTGACTGTCACCTTTCCCCTCTTTAAACCACCCCTTGCTATTTTAGATGCAGTTACACTTTTTTTTCCTTTTTTTTTTCTCTTTTGCTTTAATTTTTTTTTGCCAGTTTAACGAGATAGTGTTGTGGGGGAGTGTGTGTGTGTGTTTGCATGTGTATGTATGTGTGTGAGCGCGCACGCACGCGTTAAGTTCGATTGTATCCGCGTGATCTTGTCCACCAACTTTAGTTGTGTTGTTGTTGCTTTTCAGTTTCACGACATAAAGATATGCTCTTCTTCTTCTCCTTCGTTCCTCGAACAAACAAACAAAACAAAATGCGCGCGGCAAGAAAGCAGCCATGGAGGAAAGAACGAAATTGAGCGAGATTCGTGGCTGCCAAAGAAAAGATATCGCTGGAAAAACCAGATAAATGAATGAACAGGGGGGGGGGGGGGGGGGCGGAAAATACTATTAAAAAGACGCATGACTGGGGCGCTTCACTACATAGCTGCTTCCCACATACAATTAAGCCACTTGGTAAACGCATGCCAATAAGGCTGTGGCACATGCGTGCGTTAACACTAACCGGGTCGCGTAGTGTATACTAACACTTGGTCTCCGTTATATCTCTGCTTGTGTGAACAAGATGCGTTGCGGCTGTTCCCTTTGAACCGGGCGCTGACTTGGTGGCGCCACCTAGCCAAATAGTGTTTTCAGCTCCAGCTTAAATCTTGTCTAAGCTAATTAAATCAGGTCTAACCTCCACCATCCCTCGATTTTAGCCACCATTCCTCTAACCTTCTTTTAGAGGCTCTTCTTCAAAACGCGTTGTTTCACCGCTCTCATCGAATCCCAGGGCCCCGAGGAAGTCAGACACTTCGTGCGATTGACTTTTGGGGCCTAGCCCTTTACATTCCATAACGACATGCTCCGGCGTTTTAATTACTTTGCAAACGCGCGTCCACAGCGCCCAAAAGGAATGCCGGGAACGCTATGTACAACCGACTGTATGGCAAACGGCCGAGGCGACCTTGGAGGCGACGGCGAGCGTGCCATCACATTCCACGCGGTGTTTTAGGGATTTTTGGAACAAAAAGTATATTTGCAGGAGCAACAAAAACGCGGGCTGCCGGTCGCATGCAGCCGGTGACTCGCTAGGACGCGGTAGGGTTGTGCGATTATTCGAAATTTCTGAATAGTAGTTTCGAATAATACACTAATCGATATTTGCTTCGAGAAGAACTACACTATTCGCGTTTTTCGAGTGTTGAGTGCATCAGGTTAGCCCCGTTGAGTGCGCTTCTTAGCGAGCGTTGGTGCACTGCGGAGAAGCAATAGCCGCGAAAGCGAGCTCCACGGGTGTTGCTTCTCTGCATTACATCGCTGCTCGATAAGAAGCACACTCAACGGGGTAACCTGCCGCGATAAACACTTGGAAAAGTATGAATATCGCCATTGCGTGCTTGAAAGAAAAGCATACATTCAAAGCGCGATGATGCACACGTGCCGCCTTCATTTGAAAATAAATGGAAACTTTGTGAATGTGTATATCTACATTGTAGTAAAAGTTTTCGAAATTAAACTTACTGTTATGCAAGAGTATACTATGTTAGGCAGAGATGCCCTTACAGCCTGCATTCATCATGCGCGATTCATTCTATTTTAACTTGAGATTAAAGAAAGAATATTTTATATAGCAAGATTTGTAAATTCACTCAATTGTGTATAGTTTGCCATCTCTATGGGATTCATTTTATGTCAAATACATCGTTTACTCGCCATCCCAAGACATCAGACCTTCTTAGTTCACAGTTTCGTAAATATAGATAGATTAAACTTAGCTTGTAAGTGAACAAGTGGAACAACCTTCACAAGTTTAGCTGGGTTTTCATCTAAGCATTGCGCAATGGTAGTGAAAGTTGTGGAAAAACTATTCGATATTCGATTCGAAAATATTCGGCCAAAACCACTATTCGCTTCGAATTCGCTTTGAACTCAAAATCTACTATTCGCACAAGACGAGTTTTCGGAGTTTATTTTTCGTCAAATTCAGAGGGAGGTTTTCGGAGTTTATTCTTTGCCGAGCTTATCGGAGTTTATTTTTGTTTGATTCCCGATTCTCCAATATTCGGAGCTTAATTTCCCAATGTTTATTTATTTTTCAAAAATCAAAATAAATATCTTATGGGTGTAAACGTGCACTAGATGCAAAAGATCGCGCTTGTATATATTAATATTTCTTCAGCTGGACTTGGCGTTGGTACAATTGCCATTGGCAATACTAATTTGTCCCACCACATGAGTTGCAAACAAGTGTTCCTTCAATAAACGTCGATACTTTAAAATCAATAGACTCCTGGAAGTAGTCACTGGGAAGCTATAGTTTTATCCCATCTTATCCATCAAGCTAGTCCGCGGCTGCACGGGATGAAGTGTAAAAGGCGCAATACAGACGCTTCAACTACCAACCCCCTTTTCCCCCGTCTATAAGGAAATTATGGTTCATAGCTTTCACTGTTACAAAAACACAGCTCATCCTTCCTCTAAGCAGCACAAATGGTATGGCCCAGACTGGAAACTGGATCAGCGGCTTTTCATCATCATGTTTAAACCCTGAGGCTGGGAGGGAACTTAGAGATAAATTAGAAGGAACGGGAGAAAAGACCCGAAAGTACAATGACTTGTCCTGAATGAACCTTGACGAGATAAGTGGTAAGATCCCTTTTGTCACTGGGTCGAGATTTAAAAGAAAAACTGGGGTGGCATTTCCTCAGGACCATTTAATTGTAAAGTACCGTATTTTTTGGCACCGATAAATTGAAATGTGGAGTTTATCGAATAAATCCGAATTAACGAAAATTTTACCGGCGGGTATTTTTCGGAGTTTTCCGGATTTATCCGAAAACACGGAACTATACTTAAAACATATTCACATAGTTTATACTGTTATGTTTTTATTTATATCGTTTTTGGTTAAAGGCAGCAAGCAGGAGCTCTAGCAGTTGCTCCTGCTGAACTTACGCTCAGCAGGAGCAGTTGCCAAAGATGAAGTTACCGGCCCGAGATTCTTGCCTTCAGAAAATACCACCATTAAAATGCTGAAATTAGTTCCTCAGACTGCTGCTGTAAAAATAGCAAAACTAAAACTGCCGTATGAAAAGTTTTTTTTTCTTTCTTCGGCATGCTGGCTGATTAAATCCATAGTGAATTGCGAAACGGGAACGACTGTGTGCTTATTCTTTTGTTATATTAAAAAAATGCCATCACGTTGACAGGGCGGTGTCATTTTAATTCCTGTTATCCAGACATGGTATACGTAACGCTTTACTAGTAACTAGTTGCTTCTACCTAGTTACTTTTTTCGATAACGAGTAACGCATTTAGTTACTTTTTTAAAAAAAGAAACGAGTAACGTACTTGGTTACTTTTAAGGCCAATTAACCAGTAACGGTGTTTTGTTACTTTTGAGGAGTAACCTGTACAACACCGTTAAAACTGTCTCGTTTTAATGTCAATCTGAGTATGCGTCTGTCGCGACAAAGGAAGACGGGCATCCCGAAAAACACAGAGAAAGCAGTATAAGAGCATAGCGACTCTTGTCACTGAAAACGTCGGTCGAACTGTATACAGCTGGGAATGTCATCCACCCAGCGAACGACAATAGGGTTTGTTGGTTGAATCTTCTAGAATCGTGTATACAGAACGAATGTAACCCCAGAGGTTGCCAACGCGGGAAGGCACAGAACCCATTGTCAACTTCGAACATTAGAAGCAGAGATAATAAGAGAGAGAGGGGAATCTCGAGATTCACCAGATCTTCCTGAAGCACAACACTGCCGTTCCTCCGAGCGCGTCAGTAGAACGACTCTTCAGTGCCGCCGGAGATGCATTCTCAAGGAGGCGGGAAAACAACTGATGAAAACTTCGAGAGGAAGCTATTGCTTAAAGGCCGACGCACAACCTCGGTTTTCTGCAGAGAAAATTATCCTCTTAGCTCCCCCCCCCCCCCTCCAAGATGCGAGGGGATCCAAGTTGGGGAGAGGTAAGAAGTGGAGTGAATATAGGAAAGGAGGAGGCGGGCAAAAGTGGAAGGCACGAACTGTGCGTCGGCCTTTAAGTGCAACGACTACTGCAAAGACATTAAACCACGATGAAACAAAAGCAGTCGTGCATTTGGTCGTCAAAGTAATCAGAAAAATAACTCGCTACTTTTGAGGTAAAGTAACGCGTTCCTTTTGAGAGTCTGTAACGAGTGGCGTATTTACTTTTCGAGCGAGTAACGAGTAACGGTATGTAGTCACTTTTTTGGGGGTAACGTGTACATGTCTGCTGTAATCACAACAGTAGTCCTATAATCAAATCAAAGCTAAAGATCTCATGGGCAAAACTGCGAGTTTACAAAAAGCAGAGCAGCAAGGTACCACCTCTACAAGACCTCCTGGTTATTCTAGATGGTGTTGGCAAAGCCGGGAGCAGAACATGGCAAGATCGTAAGCGCAGCATTTGATATAGGACTGGGGATATATTGTACAATTTATAACACCCCAAAAAACGACCTACTACAGATTCTCGTTACTCGCTCGAAGAGCTATCTCTGAACTCTCAAAGAACGCGTGCACCTCAAGTGGCGAGTTCCTGCAGTACCTTGATGAACCGTCCACGTAACATTTCATCGTGTTTAATCGTCGTTGCGCTTAAAGAAGACGCAGTTCGTGCCTTCTATGGCCCATCTTGGATCCCCTCGTCTTGGAGAACGCTAAGGATAATTTTATCGCAACTAGGTTGTTATACGTCGGCCTTTAGCAACTCGCATATCGAGAGTTTTCAATCAGTTCTCCGACATGAGAGTGACTCAGAGGAACGGCGATGTTATATCTGAGTGATCTCTCTCTTATCCTACCTATGCTGCTATGTTCGAGTTGACAGTAATTCTGTCTACTTCCACGTTGGCCTACTGGGTTTACATTCGTTCTATTACGAGATTCAACTAACAAACCCTGGCTGCGGCCATGGGTTCTTGATTCCCGGCAATCTTGCCATTCATGCTGCTTAGTTGTTTTTCGGGATGCCATCTTCTTTGTCGCGACAGAACAGCAATACTTTGGACATTTAACGATTTGGCTGGTACTCCTCAAGTACCTCGTTACTGGTGATGACAAGTACAGCGCTGAACACTTTTTAAAATGGCAAATATCGAAAGAAATAACTGGGTAGAAACGTATTACTGATAAAGGCGTTATAACGGGAATTAAATGGTACCGCCTATCAACATGATAACGACACAATATAATGAGACTAAACGCACATGAACAATCGAACCATGCCAATAAAGTAAAACTTGCTGCAGTTTCGTTGCTATTTTGGCGGTCTCTGAAACCATTTTAATGTGTACGGGCGACTTCAGCGGTTTGCTTCTTGGAAACTCACCCTTGCTTGATATAAACGCAGCAGTATAATATGTGATACCACGTATTTCGAATAGTGGAAAACTTCAGAAAACTCCGCCGGTAAGCCCTACCGGGTTGCCGACAAACTCCTTTCAATTTATCTGCTACAATTAAATGATGCAATTCTTCTTTAAATCTCGACCCGAAGGGATAACGCCGCTCGTCAGAGATTCATTCAGACTAAACTAGCCTTTTCGATCTTCTTCCATTCAAAATTATCTGAGATTCCACAGCATCAATTTAAGCAATGACGATGAAAGCCGCGATCAGAACGATCGCAGACCCTTCTGTGCTGTAGAAGGATGAGCTGTGACAGTGGCACAGTTTCGTGAACGGCGAGATTTGGCAATTAATCATTGTAACCTGCTACCACTTCATCCGATACCTTATGGACAAATTGACAGATAAGATGAATATAACTCCAATTCCTCAGAATCTAATGATACAAAGTATCGACGATTTATTGAACATATTTGTAACTGGAACAAGTAATGATGCCAAATGGCAATTGTACAACGCCAATCCAGCTGAAAATATTGGCAAGCGCTCTTTTACATCTGGTCCGCATTTATATGGAATATTTGTTTGATTTTGAAAATAAAATGAAACATCAGTGCTCAATCGAGATAAACAAGCGCTCCGTAAGCCTCGGCGCGAAATCCAGCTCCTACGAATTTGACGAAATAAACTCAACTCGTCTTATACGAATAACGGAGCACGAGTTAAGCTGAGTGAAACCAATATGGTTTAATAATTCTTGATCAGCCATACAGTATTTCAAATCGCGGGAATTTAGGCCTATTCCTTTACAAGCTGGGGTTATCTATTTACGAACTGTAACAAATTTGGGATGGCAGTAAACTGACGTATTTGGCTGTAAGATGATCCATAAGAATAACCCAATACCAGTAATTTACAGAGCTCTTGCCTATAAAATACAATAACGTCTGAACCAAAACAAATGAATCGCGCATGACGTACGGCTTCTACTAACATGGCTGCTCTTGCCAACTGGCAAGTTTATTTCGAACAGATATACATTCTAAGTTTCGATTTATTTCAAATGAGAGCGGCACGTAATACATCATCGCTTGCTTTAAATACTTTTCTTTCAAAACGCACAGTAACGATATTCTACTTTCCTGTTTATCGCGGCGATACCCCGTTGAGTGTGCTTCTTGTCAGGGCGGCGTGTAACGAAGCAGCCCGTCATTTCGCTTTCGCAGCTGGTACACACCAGTACTCGCGAAGCACTTGCTGGGCTATGACCTTTATGAAACGCGAATATAGTTGTATGGCAAATATCGATAGATGTGACTGAGCTACTGTTCGAAATTTCCGAATAATGGCAACCTACTGAAATCGGTGGGGAAAGTATAACTTCTAGTGAACGTAATTGACGACATGAAATCACGTATGGCGCCAACCAGCTCAACTGCGCTCGGGCTATGGGCAACCTCGCGACCCGCTGCCTACGCCGCAGCCTCCCTGGCCACATTTATCCCCAGCCTGCGTCAGCCGCTATACCCGTGACTGAATGAAGGAAGAGCCGAGGGAAAATACGGTGTTGCTCGCTAATCTGGCACTTCTCGCTCAGCCGTTTGCCAGGCGACGCATTTCTGCCTATAGATATGGAGATAATGAAACTGGAGCTAAGGAAGTCAATCGCTGAAATGCGAAGGCCTGAAATTCTGAACGTGAAACGGCGCGTTACGAAGAAGGCGAGAATGACAAATCGAGTGGTGGAACCTGTTGGCAGACTATGGAGCTATTTGAAGCCTGAAATCACCGCTATTTTAGCTTTATCTATTCACCTTTCTTTAAGTGAACCCAGAAATATTAGTATATACAACCTATTGGCGGCTCACGTTACAAATAACAACAGGCTGCTATACGATGAGCTTGCCCAATCTCATTATTCATTCATTTATCTGGTTTTTCCAACGATATCACTAACAGCAGCCACAAATCTCACGCTCCAATTTCATTAACTCATCCATGGCACCTTTCTTACCGCGCGCATTTTGTTTTGTTTACTGTTCGGAGCAGAGAAGAAAGGCGCTATCTTTATGCATTAAGTGAAAACAGCAACAAAACAACTAGAGTTGTTGGACAAGATCACGCAGGATACAATCGAACTTGCTTGCGTGCAAGCATACACATACATACATGCAAACACACACATCCCCTAGCACTATCTCGTTAGGCGAAAAAAAATTAAACAAAAGAAAAAAAGGAAAAAAAGTGTAGCTACTCTAAAATAGCAAGGGTAGTTTAAAGAGGGAAAGGTGACAGTCAACGGGACCTTCGTCCAAAAGGGTACACCTTTCCCATAGTATTTCCCTTTTAAGCAAATTGTGCGTTGTCTTTTCTTGTTTCCATTTGTGAGAGCGTGTGCGTCTATGTCTATATGTTGCGCGTGCGTGCGTGTCATTTCTGTCGACACGTGGCGGGTTAACGCCGTTGTAAACTTCCAAAACGTCAATGACGGGAAAGGTTCTGTATGGCGTCGTCGTCTGTGGAGCTTCCTCTCAAGTGGCTTCTTATTAAAATAATAATAATAAATACTGCGCCGCCGCCTTGATTTTTAAAGCACATTTGAAGGAACGACCGCTTTTCGATTGAGGGAGTCGAACTCGAGTTCCGTAGTCAAAAGTGGGTGTGCGGGAAAAAGAATTATATACCTTCCTTCCCCCCCCCCTCCCCCTCTGCAGACACATTGGGGAAGCGCAAGTGCCGATCGCAGCGTACCAAAGAAGAAAAAAAAAGGATGAAAGGTGAGTTTTCGATCGACTGCGCGGTCGCGTCATCCCGCGTTAGCCAACGATCACCTGCTCTTTTTTAACTTTTGGCAATGGTGGCCCATTGACTTGGAAGTGCGAAATGAAGCCGATCCCACAATCGCGCGCCGCCTCGTTCATTCCTAAGCTGGTGCGGTGACTACGTGCTGTTAAGAACGGTGTGCATCTATCTTCTGCAACGGGATAAGGGCAGAGCGATAAACCTAACGAAGCCCCCCAATTGGCCGCCGCCGCGTTTTTTATTTGTGATTACTAAGACAGGTGACCTTATAGTTTACGTCGTTTTGGCAATTACCGCTGAAATAGTGCCTATTAGATCTTTATTAACAGTACCGACGATATAGTTATGTTTATTCTTTCGCGTTTAAGTCAAATGTGCTTACGTCTCGGGCAGATAGATCACTGGATGCCGTCAGCCGCGGTGCTGTATTTTGGAATTTTATCCGAGCTAATTGCTGATCTCCTGAACTACAACACTATTGGAGATATAATTTATCATGTTGGTTTAGCGATCGCAATACAAACCTCGGCTCAGTTTTGCGTAAACCTCAGAATTTGGTCAGCGTGTCTAGTAGCCAAGAACTTGCACAACTTATGGCGGCAGCCGGAGTGAAGTCACTTTTGCCTGTTGAACGGGATACCAGGTTATCGCTGTAAGCCCCCTCTACCTCGTTGATCTTCACGCGAGTAATCACGCTCCTGCCCACGCGCTGGAAGCGCGGGGTCGGGAGTGATGATAGGCAACTGGCGCACACCTTTCTGCACGCCAGCAGTGACGACGTTTCTGGGCGCGGGCCAGAACGATTAGTCACTTGTTACTCAATCAGAGGCAACATGTAGCTAGGTTATTGGGTGCCAGATTCTAGTCATTACCGTTGTTTATTTAAACATCTTTTTTTTTTTTGCAACGGAGTTGTTAAAGTTAGATTTCACAGGATCATTGTCTCAGCAAATAAATATCGACACAATAGTCCGGACAGCTACCGCCATTTATGAGTGGCGTGACGAATAACCGGCTTTACGGTTGTCTGGTTGCCACCGTCCTTCATGGGCTGTTCCAGCCATTTCCACTCCCAAACGCCGACGCAGGCTGGCCATTGCTTCATTCCCTGTAGTGGAAACTTCGCTGATCTTCCTTCTTCACCAAGATGGAAGAGCTGAAAGATTTTGTTTTGTTTTCTTTGCATCAAGGCTAATATTTTTGACACTAGGGGCTTTTTGTAGCAACCGTTTGAGCCTTCAAGCACTTCAGAGGAGTTTGACCTCTTTCTGAAGTGACGAGGCTCTAGTAGACGATGAATTAAATTGAATTGTTTCTCTTTCTCGCCTTCCTGCCTTAGCCACTGGCTGTTGGAGACGAGCCTCTATCGAGGAGCCATTTTGCTGTACTAAGCACTTTTCGAGGACAGTGCGCCACGGTGTGTGGAATGGTGGAGGGGACGCACGCTCGAGCAGAGTGGAATACAATAACTGGTGAACACTCGTGGCTCTGCGTTTATGCAATCTCACAAATTCTAAACGTCGATTCGGAAGTTGTGAGTTGTATTTCTCCGAACAAGCTGGAAATCGTTAACTTCATAAAAAAAAAAAAAAAAAAACTTAGGCAGGCATTAGGATTGTTCGTCGAAACGATTTGAAGAATAAAGCGTACTCCGTGAGCCGTGACAGCAGCAGGATCTGGATGACGTCTGCTTAGGGATCTCTTTCTCCGCCCGCCCTCGCCATTCATGCAGTGCTTCTCTCCCTGTCATACCTGTTGTCGTCGTCGCGTCGGTACAGCGTCGTGTCTGAACGCATCTCGAGTTCGTATGAGCAACGCGTTGACGGAACCAAAGGAGAGGGCACGGAACACGACCACCAGAATTTAATCAAAGTCGTGGGTCATTGACGCAGTCACTATGCATGCGGAAACCGATTTTTTGCTGGCTTCCAAAAAGCTGCAAATGCATTGTTTGAAAAAAAAAAAAGGTTGCTGGGGCAACTGGAAGCATTCTGTGCGTTCACTCACCATAATTCTCAACATGGCGTCGTTTCGCGTATCGTGGGACTAACTAACCCGGATAACGGCGGACGACGGGCGTTGGACCTCTGCGCCCCAGAACTGTCGTTCACGGTACCGGCAATTCTGTCTCCCTTGCTTCGGACCGATCAAAAGAATTGATATTCATCCCGTGCAGCACGCCCGACCAGCAAGCGGATTCCCAGAGACGTCGCCGAGCCGTCGTCCCATCTCGTGGCTGAAGACATCGCTCGTTCAAACGTCAGCCCAGTGCGTACTTCGAAGTTGAATGCGCACGCGTACGGTTTCTTTACCCCAGGTGCGAATGCAGCCAGTAAATTAGTGCTGCCGACTTCAAGCCGCGAGCGCATGTACTGGAGGGACCTCGGCAGCAAACTTTCCGACAGCCACAGTCGACCGGCTGCGTATTACGAACGAAAGTTCCTTCGGTATAGCGAATTGAAAGACGCCCGCTACCGCGGCAACCGCAAATTCGATCCCTGGGCGTACTATTTTTTTTTCTGTCAACGTTTGCGATGACACATTTCCATTTTTTTTTTACAATTATCACTCAAAAAAATTGTGTGGACGATACGTCGCTGAACTAAATGGTATGGGATTCTATTTTCGACACCTGCGAACTCAATGTAGTCACTTTCCACTAAATGCAATTAGCATATGAATTGGGTAGCGTCGCTTTCCAGGGTTACCGTAACTGTTCTACTGTACGGTGCAGCCAGCCATTGATCCCGGCCCGTTGATCACTTTCGGAAACATTGCACTCTGCGCACAATGCCACTTTCAGATGCAGGACATGGTAGCTCTTCGCGCAACATCTTAGAGGTCTTCAGACCGTCCGCAGGCACACTTACTAACCTGCCAACACTAAAATACAAAAACAGCGCCTCATCCCTGAAATTACAGAACAGCGAACGGAACAAACATAACTGCAAAGGAATCGCCTGGCGAAGACGATCCCGCAACGCAATTCTGACTGCGAAGCGGAAAAAAATAGTCGAAAAGGTGCAGCACATTGACTTCGCCACTCACTCTCCCAGCTCCACCTCTCCGTGCGGTGTGAAGTCGGTTCGAGCGCGTTTTGGCTATTAAAAATGGGGACTCTGTATAAAATATTAGATTGGGTAGTATTTCAACACCATATTAAATCGCCTGGCAAAAAATGAAAAAAGTTTCTGGAGGGCCAGTCGAATTCGCTGTCATAATCCCCATGACACAAACCAACTGAAACGGACCTCAGACGAAAACTGGGACCAAGATGTAAGATCAAGTTCAGACACCGTCGTCATTGAATCGATATTTGTTTTTTAATTGCTGGTCTTTCTTAATTGATTCCGTCAAGGCGATGAACCGACCGGTAACGCTGACGCTGGGCAACCATGTCGGCATAGCCAGCCGAAGCAACCGAGTCTGCGGTAATGATTTCGTATTCTAATTTTCTGCGAACCTTTCCCACGTTAATCTGTATTACATAAAAAAGAATACCTTATATATATACTATATTTATAAAAATTTAAAGAAAAAACGTTTGTCAGATTGGCTGTTTTCTTGAGTGGAGCACTCGGATCGGAGTCGCGAACAGGGAGTTCGTGTAAAGATCGTTGGAACAACTGATAACGACACCGGATGCATCGCAGACGCCTTGCACGTGTATCGTATCGTTATCGGATGCCGTTATCGGAGGTGTTGGAACCTTTACCTAAAAAACTCTTTCAGACCCTCGCTAAACTTCTCTCGGTTACTGGTTCACCTCTTTAGGTCGTGCGATTGTTAAGACAATTAAGCATGCACTAAGCGTCTGTCGAGTTGCCCTTTTGGATTTTGACACTTGATATCGTCCACTGTCTTTCGTTTCGCAAGCTGCTCAAAGACGTCACTAATTATAAACACAAAGGAACAGATAACATTTTCAAACTTTAGACGTTTTGATGGAAAGAAAGAGATCGGTGGCGAGTGCACTAACTCACCAGGGATCCTGGAAACAATCCCTCAGCCCACCCCTCGTCGATGAGGATGACATCATTCCATGCGGTCGTTTATCTAACGTCAGTGACAGGCTAACAGTATTTTGTACTGGTAAATATCCTGTTGGGGCTGACCGCTTCGTGCTGTCTAAACGTACGCACAACACAATTACTTTAGACTGAAATACGCGGAATTTGTCTGTCCGTCTTTGTGTTCATACTTTTAGTGACGTCCTAGCTGCGACCACACCATGCCCATTTCTACTTCAGGTGAAAGGGCATAGGTGCTATATCAGAGCTCACGCGCGAAACAACAGGACTTCACGCGCATCCTTCAGCATCAATAACGCTGCACCCATCTTTGCTAATCACTTGAGCTTCTGCCTCCGCCATTATTTTAAAAATCAAAAGAAAATCACGAAGATGACTTCATTTCAAGCTCCCAACGAGCGAGACAGACTTTTCCTCGCAACCGGCCCCTCACCCACCCAAACCCAACGCATCCGTCAGCGTGCTGCGACATCGGGCTCCGGCCATAGCTTTCAATCTCCGGCATAACCTTTCTCTCTCTCTCCCAGCAGGAAGTGGTGTGAGCAGAAAGAGAGAAAAAAAAATCATTTTTTTTTTTTTTCTTGTTGAGGAAACATTGAGCACTTCCCAAAATGGCGGCAATGGCGCATGGCCCCTTCGTACCTTCCAGCGTGCCGCTTATCGCAGTACCCCCACCCCCTAACCTCGAACCCCGGCGGACATTCGTCGCTGGTTAACCACAGGTCGTGGCCATAATCCTCGCGGGGCTCGGACCCCCGCCCTGCGACGGAGCCGGACGAAGAACCTCCGCGCGCTACACGTTTGCGATGGACCCAGAGGCTTTTAGACCAGCCCAGCCAATCCACGCCCATTGCGAATGTCCATGACATTCGAGAGCAGGCAAGAGCCTGTGAGACCGCAGAAGTCACGTGACGTGCTCGCAGCGCCTGATTGGCTACTTCAGCTCGTAGCGTCGGTTTCGGTTCATCGTTCGGTAAAACAGGTGTATACCCTTCCCAACCGCGTTTCTATTTGACACATAACGCGTCTGCAGGCGGGAGGGTGTGTTTACTGAGTGGATTTCTGGCCTTCGAAATCGCAGCGCAGCCTCTCCACGTTGTGCTTAACCTTATTGGCTATGTCCTCCCCGTGCCTCTGCCGTCCGTGCTTCAGGGACTCCTTCCCTCCCCTCGTTCCCTTCGCTCTGTTTTCCCCTTTCCCTCACATCTAGTTCCCCCTCATTTCCTGTCATTACAGATGTGTAATAACCTTCTATGTATCTCATTGTTGGGCGCTTTTGTTTTGTCGATTGATCTCCGCGTGGCCTCTTCCCCATGCCCGGATTCGACCCGCACCTGCGTGGCCTATTTTGGTCGCCGTTTTCACCAGGGTTCACGACCACGCTCCTGCTTACGGCTTGTGGGGTTCGACGACAGAGCACTTTCGAAAATGCACGCGCCACAGAATGTGACGGCTCCTCTTTGTCCCCTCGATGCCTCTTGCCTTCGTTTTCCCTAAAGGCACTAAACAAGCTACACTTCCAAAGAAACCACCCACTTCAACCATATTGGTGCTTAAAATCACGGTTGCCAGTTATCTGAAGATTTATCTGAAATCCCGTCCTCGGAGATGTTTCAATCCAGTTCGCGACAGAGCAAAATGATATCACCTAGTTCCTAATCCCCTATGCCATTGTCTAAACTGAGGAAGTCATGCTTTTTAATTGAGACGATCGGCAGTTGCGTCTATATGCACTAAACACCAAGATGGCGGCGCCCACTCGAAGATCAGACGGAGTGCCGATTCCCTACTTTGGTAACTCATTTAGTGGCTCTAGTGCAATCTGCCGAATACCCATTCAATACCGCCGTCTCAGTTGGAAAACTGCCATAGCAACCTGCTTTGAAGAAGTGAAAACCGATAGAGTACTCGAGAACGAACTAATGGCGACCTGCTGTTATGCAACGGTGTGTTGCATAACAGCGAAGATAGCGGTTGGGTTGGAGACACGTACACTTCAACATCGTTTGTCCGAGATTCGTATATCGGACCGGTATTCAAACCCAAGCTCACAACCCTGCTGCGCGGTAAGTTAGTGCATTCGACGCGTGTCCTTGAGCAGGGACATACCCTTGTAGTTATTTCCGGTGTCAATTAATAAAGAAAAAATAATAAATATTTCAGCAAATTTATTTGCCGCGCAGTAGTTCCTACGAGATTTTGTGTCGAAGAGAAAAACGATCATGACGATTCAAAGAGTCTGCACCTCTTATTGAAATAACGAAAACTAATCTGAAATGCCTACCTTATATCTTTGAACAACACGCGAATAGGGAAAATAGTCAGGTTCGCGAGTAACGGACCTCTTTTATTCAGTCCCTGAGGAGTGAATACCAGTGTAGATAGTCACAGTACTTTCTCTATTCCATGCAATCTTCTTGAGCGTGAAGTCGATATTATGGGTTATGTGCATAACGGAACGCGTGCCGCTGTTTGGATGATGGCCTTACCCGGAGCGTATGGCGCTGCAAACTGATTTCCGTTGCCGTGGTCGAACAGAGAGTATGGTCGCAGCGAACACATAAGATTGCCCAGGTGTAAGAATGATAAGCATTATAGTCCGGCGGCAGCATCACGCCTTCCGTGACAGGCTGTGTACGTTGCTGTGCTTTTTCTTTGTGTTTTTTTGGGGCGCGTGCTTCGCTGACGTATTTTTATGACCATTTTTCGGGGACAACGCCGCCGGCCAACGCGCTGGTTGCTGACAGGTCACTGCGTTTGCCCACGCAGACCAAGCATTGCGCGTTGCTGAAACCAGATTCGCCTGAGGTGGGGATCGCGCGTACTGAGGAAGCCGCCGACAGCACTTCCACACCAGCGGAGTGACATCATAACGCGCGTGGTGGCGTATAAGTACATTGTTGATACTGTTTTTAGGGCGCAGGTCTATAGGCACCGTTTCCAGGTTGAGCGACGTCGGCGTAACCGCGCGTTACGCATTATGGGACGCCACAGTTTCCCCCTTTAAATTTGAAGTGGACACTCATGAATTCAGTCTGGACTATTATGAACTCATCTCATGACGTCAATTTCCCCGATAGGTGGCAGAATATTTTCGCTAAATTGTGGGAGATTTGTATTCCCTTCTTTAGCAGGGGGGAGGGGAGGATACGGAGGGAAAGGCATACCCTCTCTTCATTACCCGCTCCTCCTCCTCATGGAAGCTGCGCTCTGTAGATATATTCTAAATTACTGCATCAAGGAGAATGCAGGGGTTGATGCTCCACGTGGCGCGTGCCGGCCTCAACAGTTGTAATTTTCTAAACCGTACTAAAATCATTGCATCTTGCACGTACTTGTTTGTCGATAACTGTTTTGGTTACACGTCAGATCTTTAATACGGGAAGGCCTGCGCTTGTGGCGGCATTAGACACCATGATGCTCAATTGTGAAAATTCATTAATTTCTTGGATTTTTTTTTTTCTGAAAAAAGAAGTAGAGGGACTTTCTTTCTCAGCGGTCACAGGCAGTAAGCCAAATTAAGTGTCCCAAAGTGTCGCTTTTTGTGTCACTGGTAATAAGGAATGTCCTGTCCCAGATATCCTCAGAACGCCCGGAACCCATGTATTGGTGATTACAAGAAGCGAAAAGAGAAGTGTCGGACGGCCTTTGACGTAACGGCGGTTTGTTTAGCGACAAACTATCGCCTTCGGCGAGAATCAACACCTTCAACTCAGCCGGAACCCAAAAACAACCACCGACGGCCTGTAACGAGCGATAAGTGGGGCCGTTTTAGCAAAATACACACAACATCAGAGGAAAAAACAAATAAATTCGAACACGTGTTCCTTGTCGTTCTACATAATCTTTTGTCTCCTCGATGCGTGCGCCCCTTCCCCCTCTTTCCTTTCCCCCATCGCAGCACCATCCCACACGCTTCCACCCGCCCCCATTCGGCAGGGTACGATCCTCACACTCGTTTCATTCGGATGCAAGAGATAGCGCTGGCGTACATGCCATCTCCTGGCGTACGTGACGTGAACTACTCTTCATTTCTCTCTCTAGTTACCTAGAATATGGCGCATGCGCGGTGAAAACCTCCGTCACCTTGCGCGCATGCGGTGTCGGGTAAGGACGGCACAGGCGGTCATCCAAAGCGAATGCTTCAAAGCCCAGCCGTGCGACATCGTCTGCGTTCGAATGGATATGTGATGTTCAACAGCGACGTTCGTATGAATCGGATCTCTGTCTGCGCGAACGGAGGAGAGAAGGGATGTAACGGCCACAGTGTCCAAGATGTATTCGCGTTACAACCGTTTGCCTTATAGCTTCCCGGATTCGTTCGTTCATGATTGCGTTCCCCCTTTTTTTTTCTTTTCTTTGGGATGGCTGCTGCGTGTTTTGCCTCATCGTCTGCGTTCGTTTGACTATGCGTCTTTCTTCAGGCGGTCATGGTTGGTGTCTGGCTCCCAAACTGGTTTCTTTTGGATTTTCTTTTGTCGGTTTGGCTCGGTTTGTACAGGAAAGCGATAGTTCACGCCGATCCCGCTGTGTCCCCCAATCTCGCGGACACGTTCCGTCAGAATAACGCGGGCGTTTTTTTAACCTCACCATTGTCCCTCGATCACGGGTGTCGCGTTCAGCTGGGCGTGAGTCAGCGAGAGTTATTGAACTGCGTCTTTCGATGTCTTCGACCCGACACTACACGCTCTGCGTGAACGTGCCGCTCCCCTGCGTGCTTGCATGCCTGATGTTCAGAATACTTTGCGTTCATGCGTATACGCCCGTGTATTAATTTTGCAAACAGACATGCTTAGAAGATCACAGCCACCGTGGATGAAAAATGCCTTGTTTAAGGGTTCCAGTTTGTCAATTCGCAGGCACGCCTTCACTGGGCTTATGAAGATCTGCACACCGGCAGCAAGATGGCGGCGCCCATATGTGAAACGTCTATATGTATACCCGCACAAGCAGCCACGCTTCGAAAGCCTAGTCTGGCAACCATGGATGAAAATACCGTGCCCTTGTGGTCTACACAAAACAAAACGCCGAATGCATACAACGTATTCGATTACACCCAAATAATTTAACTAAGCAAGAGCAATATTCACCTAAACTCAAAATAGATGGGATGAACGTTAAATGCCGATAATTAACTCAATGGTGCAACCCACAAACAAAACAAAAAATCATTTCGAGACGCTCGTAACATGGCAGAGCCTTAAACGCCCAGGCCCAGTCTAACGCTTTAAGACTTAGGTACCACGGCGGCCATCTTGAACAAGACATTAGTTGAACCACCAGGGCGGCGTTGATTGTCGCGTGAGGAAATGCTGCACTGTTCATACATCGTATTCAAAGACGTGTACAACCTGGCGTCACCGCAATATTCGTGATTCGAATGTGCGCGTGCAAAGCTCTTTGAACTCGTTGCTGTGCGGCGTCAGAAGCAGAAATCTCGCGTTCAGTCTTTGTATGCAGACTGTCTTTGTAGGATGTACAACCAGTGACGGCTTTATAGTGTTGCTCCGACATTCGCGCACAAGGAGTTCGCCCAGCGCCCCAACCTCGCCTTGGCCACGACCTGAAAGACTTGCTTGCGTTTTTTTTCTTTTTCCAATACTTTCAGAAACTGCGGCAGCTCTGCTTAGTGCGCCGCAATAACCACGGCCTTCAGTTTTTTGCCCTCTTAGTCACCATTTATTTTCCTTGTACACGTCATTATCGTTGCCAGGCCAGATTAAACGCTTTGTCTTGTCACAGGCATTGGCCTTTTGTAGGTAAATCGACGCCCGTTTCAGTGGCTCATATCTCGGTAAACCAAGAGAGAAGGTCCGCAATGCTTCACGGCCGCTGTCCTGGCGCGTGTGTAAAGCGTCATATATATCGTCAACTGGATTCACCTGCAGCGCTGTATTCAAAGCCAACATTCCACACTTAAGATGATAAAGAAAAAAATATTGAAATTTCTATATACGATTATCAATGGCTTGCAGATATAGACCAAACAGCTTACCTAATTCGACGAATCGAGAATAATTCGGAACAAACATCGTCGCGCACTTCACATCGGCCCGGTTCTTCAGGGACTGTTTGAGATATTCGTCCTTTCCACAAACCAGAATGACTGGAATCTTCTTCCGGCGCAAGTTGTGTGTACTAATCATGAAGCTTTTTCTTCTTATATTGCATCTTGCGAACGTAGAGCATGAAATGTGTTTCTTTATTTTGTGTATTGTTTTTCGTCATCTCAATCAAGCCCATGACGCTTTGTTTGTGCGATTATTTGATATCTTTTATAGCACCTTTTCAGTGTCTTCTTGTAGAGAATGCCTCGCCAGTCAGGTTGTTCTCGGTCTTCTAGAAGATTTGGCAAGCCAGAGCCGGAAGGCGATCGTGGACACTGCTGCGGGTTGGTGCTTCGCTGCTTGTTGGTAGTGGCGGGTAGAAATACGCTCAAAGTCGGAGAGCAGCGGACGATAAAAATAAATGTATTGAGGCAATCCTTGTAAACTTGGTGCAGGACTCTGTCCGCTCGCGGCAGTAGAAACCCAAAAACGCGCCCCACTCGGCAAGAAAGTGCCCACCGCGCACGGTGAGGCTCAAAAAGTAATAGCGACAAAGCTACGGACAAGACCGCCGGAGATAACTTGCTCGCACTTTTGAGCTTGTTCAAACTCAACGTTTTCTCGCCAGCGCGGTCGAAAACTCCCCTTGGCTGTCAATCAGGAAAATTATACAATTCTATTGGCCCCAGTGCCAGCGGATACTCTAATCGCAGGAAAACAACGAAACTCTTGATTTCCTTTTCTGAAAAAAAACAAGGCTAAACGCGGGAACTCTCCCGTCAGGAGAAAGCGTACTTCACTACTTGCAGGAAGGAAACACCCCCACCTCGCGTAGCGTCAAAACAAATTGGCGCCGTGTCCTTGAGATTAGTAAAGCGGAATGAAGTCCGTGGACCCAGACCGGCGCCCCCATCGCTGGAAACCCCATTGCAGCACCACCCGGCTGGACGGAAAGCAGTCACTCAGGCTTGCCGTATTGCTCAAAGCCGGGAAGGTCGCCACCACCTCGCGGCGACAGACAAGAATGCAATGGCCCCTCCCAGGCCAAGAATTAAAAGGGCTCAAGCTGCTCATCCCCCTATCCTCGGGGCGAGCCGCCAGGGTGCCCGGCGAAAGGTTGAAGGTCAACCACCTGGCTCAGGAAGTGATCAAATGCTCGAAGCGATCTACGCCCACCCTGAAAACTGCCAGGACTTCTGGACTGGCCAGCAGTTATTATAACAGAACGGTCGCGACGCCATTAAAGAAATAACAAAAAGAAAAACTTATCAACTCAGCCGGAACCCCGTACACCAAAACAGCGGCAATAGAACAACCACAAAACATGTACGCTAACAAAAAAAAAATCCTGGGCGCGAGCCGGCCCTTTATTAAAAACCGTCCCTCGCGCCGAAAACAAACGCGCAAAAGGATTACCACTAATAAAAAAAGGTTCACAGATATGTACACATGACACGAAACTCTGCCAAACACAACAGCTATGATCACCTTGACAGCTGCGAGGAAAAAATAAACAAACAAAACGTCCCGCAGAAAAATTTCCAGAAACCCAAAAACCAGCAACCGGCCAAAACCGCGTAGCTGGTATTGTTCCACGAAAATGTTTCCATGCAAACGTTCACGGTGCCGTGGCAGTGATCGCGCTTCCACATGCGCGCCCGCTGACACCACGTGCGTAGCGAAGACGCTTTCCTGCCACCAGCCAGTACCCTATGCCAGGCAGCTGTCGGGTGTCGTGAGGACCGTGAAGCTCGCCAGAGCACGCTCTGAAGCCCTCGAAGGCGATGCCCAGCTCCGTCCCGCAGACGAGTTTGGCGATCCTTCCGCGTGAACATGAATCTAAGGAAAGAACAGTTATTGCGCTGACGCCATCTCCTTCCCAGCTCCGAGGGCAGTCCCCACGGCGATTCGTGCGCCTGCGTCGGCACCTCCTCCGCCGCCCCACTTGGTGGCACCCGCCTTGTCCACCTCACACAAGGCCCGTCGTAGAACTTCAGTCCAATCCCCAGGCAACTGCCACCAACCCCCTTGCGACCTCGGCACATCAGCAGTCTCCCCCAGCTGGGCCCGACCTAGGCTCTCGGGAGCTCCTTCGTTCTAGCTGCCCTGGACGCGAAATCCCCTCGTTCGCGTGCGGCCAGACGGCCTCGAACCTCACGGCGATCTGGTCCCTGCACGGCGCGATCGACCCTCGGACTCACGGCGGTGTCGGGTTTTGGACGCGCGACCGCCCTCGGACTCCCGCTGACAGTCTCCTGGCTCTGGACAGCGCGACCGCCCCGGACTCCATGACGGTCTCAGGCTCCTGAACAGCGCGACCAACCTCCGGACCCCGCGACAGTCTGGCTCCCTGACAGCGCTACCGGTCTCGGACCCGGCGGTCCCGGCTTCTGCGGCACTGATCGGCCTCGGACCCCATGGCAGGCTCGAGGTCGCCACCAACGTCCGGTTCTGTTTCCCTCACACGGTAGACCCGGGGCTCCGCGCCCTCGCTGCGTATCTGCAACTCTTCTCGGCGCTCCTCCAGGGCCGAGCTCGCCTCTCCGCTCCTCCACGCCCAGACTCTGCAGATCGTACCTGCGAAAATACAGCTCCTTCTCGTTCTTTCCGCCCACGGGAGCTATCTGAACACTCAACTGAATCGCCTCCCCATCCGACCCCTCGTCACCTTCGCCACAGAGCTGGCCCCAATAAATAGTTATACCTCGCCATGCAGCTAAGCGCGCGGGTGTCAGCAGCGACGGAAAGGGGAAAACGACCACGTACCTGGCGGTGCTGTAGAGTCCACGAAGTTGCATCCCGGATGTCACTAAACCGGAGTCACTGGCGTCGATTGCAGCCGCTTTGACGTCCGTCGGCCTGAATCTTTCATCGGCGTTGAAAGCCCCAGGCCCGCAGCAGTTGCCGATGACGCCAGTGCCGGCGCCGATCACCCGCGACGTCCACTTCAGCGACTTTCGTTCACCGCCGTCGCAGGCCCCAGGTAACGGTAGTCGTCGATAGTCAAACCCGCAGGTCACCGGCGCCAATCGCCCCGTGCGACGTTCGCCTCGGCACCGCTGTCGGCCGCGGCGTGCTCGTAGCCGTGCCTCGCTGTACCGAGCTGCTTGTGGACCCTCTCTTTGTCTCGGCTGGTCCTGGGCTCCTTCCGATGGACGCACCGCTTTCGCAACAACCCCGTCTGGAACCTTTCCAGACGTTGGTCGACGATGTCCACGATCCTGTCGACTGCGCCAGTAGAGAATGCCCCTCATAGTCCGTTGTTGTCAGTCCTTCCTGGGGTTATGAAGCCCAGGGCCGGGCGTCGTGGGCTTCTCGCACTGGTTGGTGCTTCTTCTTGTTGGTAGTGACGGAATACCGAGGAAATACGCTCAAGTCGAGAGCAACGGACGATAAAAATAAATGTATTGAAACGTCAACAGCAAACTTGATTTACAGGACTCTGTACGGCAGTAAGAAAAACGCCTCGGCACCAAAGTGCCACAACGCACGGTGAGCTCAAAGAAACTGCTCGTCGCTCGCGACAAAGCTACGCGCGGACCGGCGGACCGCGGGGAGTAACTGCTCGCGCACGGGCTTGTTCAAACTCGGTACATCGCCAGCGCGGTCGAGAAAACTCCCATGACACAGGGCCGTCAATCAGGAAAATTATACAAATTCTATTGGCCCCAGTGCAACCAGGTCCTCCCAATCACAGGAAAGCAACAGGCACTCTTGTTCCCGCTTTCTCAGAAAAAAAACAGGCTAAAACGCCAGAACTCTCCCATCAGGGCGATACTGGAAAACACCCCCTCACGGCGTCCAAAATGGAGGTGGCACCGTGTCGCTCGAGTTAGCGAGTAAACCAGGCCAGAAGTGGACCCAGACCGGCGCCCCATCGCTAAAACCCCATTTGCAGCACTTACTCTGACTGGACAAGCCGTCACTCCAGGCGCGCCGTGACGACAAAGCCGGGAAGACGCCACCCTCGCGGCAGCAGACAAGAGATAATGCTTGTGTCCCCTCCCAGAGCAAGATTAAAAAGAATAAGCTGCTCATCCCCCTCTCGGGGCAGGCCTTAAGGGTGCCCCATCCGAAAGGTTGAAGGTCAACCACCTAGCACCGGAAACGATCAAGAGCTCAGCGATCCTACACCTGCTTGTTTTTTTGTACACTTGCGTATGCCCACCCTATCACGTAGTCTCAACAGAGAGACTGATAGTATTTTGAAATAAACAAACAGATATGCTTCCGTTTCACCTCACTAATGAGCAAGGAAAGTTATAACGAGCCATCGACATATTTAAGGAGATGCAACATTTTTTTTCTATACTCAGTGAATATGACTAAAGTATTTGTAGCGTTCAGAAGCTTACCTAATAAAATACGCGTTAGCTTTTTTGACGCATTGGGTTATTTTTAAATAAGTACGTTCAATAGCGTTCTTATCAGCTCGCTTCCCTTAACCAAGCGGCCACCTGATCTGGAGCCGATTATATGCCGACCAATAATTCGTCCATTCACCTGCACCACCTGCAATGCAGAAAAGTGCGTCTACCGGTCTTATCTCAATAGACAGCCTGGAAGTAGACTGCTTCCACCAGTGCAGAGAGGGATTCAAATGGAAATCGAACGAAGCTGTTCGTATATATCCACAGGCCGGGGTTAAATAAGCGGGGCACGCGCTGGATTCCCACCGTTGTGGGTTCGAATGCGTCGGATGCGTGAACCTTGACCCAATACTTACGTCGAGGCGTTTGCTGTAACGAAGTCAAAATCGAATGTTCACGTAGTTGTCCTGTTTGATCGGCGCATTTAAACTGGCATCGTTGTTGTTGACGACGACGACAATGCGGATCCACAACTATTCGCATCAGATTTTGCAAAAAATAGCTCGAAAAAATTTCCCGTTTTATTTTTGAAATTACGCGGCAAACGACGGGCTTCTTGGTAATTATTGGCGTCGCTTCGGTACTAGATATACGCGGCCGCAGTGCCAGTAAGCCGTGGCAAGCGTCCTTCCGAATACCGTGTCAGTAACTTTCGAGGAGGAGCGCGGCGACCGCTTCACCTGGAACAGTCAAAGCGGCCGTGAGCAGCCTTCTTCATTGACGTCATCGCCGAAGCCGGACGCGATCGTCTTTCAGGTAACGTTCAGTGGACGCGAGCCCAGCCAGCATCTTACGCGTCCTTACGATATGCGGTAAAACATCGTTTCGATCTCTCCGCGCCGTTGGGTGTTTACGCAAAATGCGCGATTGTCCTGTTCTTCCAGGCTGCCTGCCGTGGCTTTTCTCGCATATTCAGGTTGAAATGTTTTATTATTTTTTTCGTCCGCATACCAGTGCAAACCACGTTTTACTGGTGCGACGAAACAGAAACCGTGTATAACCGCGCAGAGCCGTTTATACGGGGAGAGAGTTTGGCCTTCTTAAGTTGCGGCCATGGCGCTGGCAGCGTAGTCTAGCCGGGGAATGACTACTTCGTCCTACATTTTGTGGCTCTGACTCATGCGAACTCTGCCTGTGGGCCGTATAAGACCAAGTAAACGCCATTTTTGTGTTATCGCGAGTAAACGGTTCTGCCGAGCGGCTAGCTCCGCCCGTGGCGAAGCTCTCGAGTTTATAAGCAATGCCTGTGGAGTTATTCACGGCACCGCTAGTTGATCAGGCTCGTATCATCCGCCCGTCAGCGGATAACCACGACGT